>JAQGAE010000582.1:0-33210 GCA_034696685.1 Julus scandinavius | reverse complement strand
GGGGAAATTTGTTTTTAGGCGAACGGTTCGCGAGCCGTTCAGAGACATCTCGCGAACCGCTCGGCTCGTGTTCTGCTCGCATATGTATACGCGCCTTTACCTTCCTCGAACTGAGGCGCTAAGAAACATCGAACTCTTGACAAGTAGTCTCCTCAGTATTGCCATATATGGAATAGACAGTTTAAAAAGATTACTTATAGCAAAATATTATGTTTTTAAATATTAAAAAATTTGGTCATAAAAGGTCCTCACAAATAAGTAACAAGGACATACATGTAATAATATTGTCCTCCTTATTTACACATATCTAATTCGTGTTTGCATGGATAATGTTTCCAGACACAATATTTGCATATGATATACATTCTATTGTTATATATGGCGATATAAGGATGAAGAAAATGTATAAGAAATAAGGAGGACTCGTTGTTTCTGAAATATCATTAGAGATATGGCATTATATTTGGGTTAATGAAGTCTGGATATGCGAAAACACGCTGTGGGATTTGCTAAGGAGAAATAGGAGGCCATTAATCCTCGTTTTACTAATTCACCAATAACTATAATGGCTGTTGCCTAAGGGCCCACTTACGAAATGTAAATAACGAATGAAATATGTGGAAATTTTTAAATGAGGTTTGATATGGCCTTAGGAAAAATAGGATGAAGAGGAAGAAGGAAAATTGATCTTGTACAGCATTAGACCTCGTTAACATAATGAACGTTTAGCCATATCCTAATGAGCAATTTTAAATAGCAGACGATCCAATGAACAGGATTAAATTTCACACCAGGCGCATGCGCACGAGGGAATGGGCGTCTTAGGAATGCCATCTTGAACAGGTAATTATAACATAATCCGAAAGACTCAAACGAAATTGGATTTAGATATTAGATTAAAAAGCTTAACTATAGTTAAGGACGAACATACAAAGGGAATTCAGATCCAGTTATTTCCATATCTGGGGTTATTTGTTGTAAACAAGAATTTGAAACTTTTCAGTCGTGTTTATGTGTCCTTTATAATATCCAATATAATATAAATAAAAATAAAAACGCTTTGGCAATCAAGCTAACGTGTACTGTAGTGAAGTTCAATTATCTTGCATTAAAGTGTATTTGTTATGCAGTAAAGCTTATGTGTTGTGCAGGAAAGCCCAAGTGTCTTGCAGTGAAGTTTAAGTGTCTTGCAGTAAAGTTCAAGTGTCTTGCAGTGAAGTTCAAGTGTCATGCAGTGAAGTTCATGTGTCATGCAGTGAAGTTCATGTGTCATGCAGTGAAGTTCAAGTGTCATGCAGTGAAGTTCAAGTGTCATGCAGTGAAGTTTAAGTGTCTTGCAGTGAAGGTTTAAGTGTTATGCAGTGAAGTTTAAGTGTCTTGCAGTGAAGTTCAAGTGTCTTGCAGTGAAGTTCAAGTGTCTTGCAGTGAAGTTCAAGTGTTATGCAGGGAAGCCAAAGTGTATTGCAGGAAAGTTCAAGTGTTATGCAGTGAAGTTTAAGTGTCTTGCAGTGAAGTTCAAGTGTCTTGCAGTGAAGTTCAAGTGTCTTGCAGTGAAGTTTAAGTGTCTTGCAGTGAAGTTTAAGTGTCTTGCAAGGAAAACCAAAGTGTCTTGCAGGGAAGTTCAAGTGTTATGCAGTGAAGTTAAAGTGTCTTGCAGTGAAGTTCAAGTGTCTTGCTGTGAAGTTTAAGTGTCTTGCAGTGAAGTTTAAGTGTCATGCAGTAAAGTTCGTGTCTTGCAGTGAAGTTCAAGTGTCTTGTAGTGAAGTTCAAGTGTCATGCAGTGAAGTTCAAGTGTTATACAGTGAAGTTTAAGTGTCTTGCAGTGAAGGTTCAAGTGTTATGCAGTGAAGTTTACGTGTCTTGCAGCGAAGTTTAAGTGTCTTGTAGTGAAGTTCAAGTGTCATGCAGTAAAGTTTAAGTGTCTTGCAGTGAAGTTTAAAAGTCTTGTAGTGAATTTTAATTGTCGTCAGCATGAAATTGCTACTTGGCTGATGCTAAATATTTCTGTAGTGCCAGAACTGTGTTCTTGACATTTTTGTCATAGGACAGTTCTAACATTTGATAGTCAGCACCACGACAGGACATGATATTAAATTAATTGTCATATGAATCCCATTTTGGATTTGTAGAAATGCCCAATTAACAAAGTTCCCTTATATGAAGTGAGGCTACATTAACTAAATATGAAAGACAAGATAAGGATATTTGACATATTTATAAGTGTTATTTATTTGGCAAATGTTTTTTTTACACATTCGTACTTATAGTGTATCTTTTTGGCAAAAATGTTAGTTATCAAGTCACACGTTTATCACTTCATTATGCATGTCGTAAATGAACGAAATCTGTTTAGATTCTCATATCTGCTAAAGTAATTACTCGTATCGTATATCACTCGTAATTATAGTGATAGAGATGAAAATGGTGTTGCAACATATCGGAGTGTGTGCATTATTAAGGCTGGTAACGAGCATGGAGTGGGTTTTCAAATGGGCTCCCGAATCATTTATGGCCACACTATTCAACATGGCCGAGGATTCAAATTAAAACTTCAGTTATTGCACTTCATTAAAAAGGCATCGAGGGAAATTTGAGGTTTATTATCAATGGAATAGTGAACGACACGATAGAAACGACCATCGTGTTAACATAGATGACAAAAAATATATGCTCAATTAACGACATTTTGGCCAACGTCTGTGCTACACTAAATTGTTAAAAATAATATCATGCCATAATAAACACATGACAAAATCCCAAAAATGCTTGGAAATGGTACAACTATGATTATCTATATTACTAAGAACGGAAGTATACTTTTGTCAAGATTTTCAAATGGTCTAATACTTATGTCCAGAGACATGTTATAAAGATATAATTTTCAAATTTACTTATTTACATTGGATATTTATTGCAGCGATCTGAATTGGTGTCATTTCTTACACTTTGATCCGTTGCAAATGTCAGGATTGATAAAAAAAATTCTTGCCATGTTTAAGATTTATGGAATTTTGACTGCAATTTCATAAACATGTCTTTTTCACTGGTAGTAGTAGTAAATACTTTTGGTCGGATGTTTTGTATATATATGGAAATATATAGAACATACTGTGGCATCAGAAATTGGATACATAGTCAAACATTGCAACTGAAAGACAACATAACATTCATATCAAGTTTTTCCATGTATAATTAAGTTTTAAAATGTTATTTTTGAACATTTCAGATTCAAATATTCTTTGAGCTGGCTTCCCTATAACCATCTAAGAGTTCTATAAGTATTTTTCCCAGCATCTAAAATGAAAAATATCGGAAATGAGTTCTTTGAATCAGGGCTTCGATAGTCTTAATTAGTGAAGCGATTAATTTAACGAGTGCAATTAAGAGAGTATTTCTTAAGGTTATTGTGTGTTGGTGTTGAAGATTTCCGAGTGTTATAAAACATTTTGTCTCTTGTTTTCTGGGAAATATGTTCGTGTTTGTGTACGCTCCGATTGTCGTAAATTACTCTATCAGCAATCACCAGACCAAGTACTCGCCAATTAATCAATGACAGTGAATGCTTTCGTGGATTTTCAATTTGGCAATTAGTTTACACTTTGTTACGCAGATACGGACTTTGGCTTTTGCAGGGTCTTAAACTGGGTCTTAAACCGATGTTCGCTGATGACGATGAAATCCAGAAACGAGGAAATATGGACCGGATCAATTACACTTTACTTTCAACATGCTCTCCATCCGAAACACACTTCTTACACCATTGTTGGAAATTAATTTATCAGGGCTTTGAGATCACTTAAAATACCCTTATGACGTCAATGAACCAACGACTGCACATATGGGCCAAATATGGGATTCAATCTGCTTGGCAGCTCCATGAAATATATAACCAACATCTATTTCTATCAACTGATATTAGATGGATTTTCGTCGTCATATCGTCTACAAAAATCAACAAATATTAACCGTCCCAAAATAAGTATATTAAACACCAATATTCACAGGAGATATAATTATATGCTTTTCAGAATATATAAAATCTGTATAATCTTTATAAGCATTATAAACATTAATATATTTATATTAATGTTTAATAAAAACATACGACATTTGGGACAATATATTAAGCAAAAATAGTATACATTTCAATGTGGAAATTTAAGGCCCTGCTTACTTTATAAAGATTATACAGATTTTATTATACAGATATGTATTTCTAATTATATATTGTTCAATGTATAAAAACAGTAGTCTTCATAAAAAATGCATAGTATACAATTTTGTAAGCACTTATCCACAATGAAGAACATACAATTGCATATAATTTATATATAAATATCGTATATATTTTTATAAAATATGTTTTTCTTAATATAAACATTTAACAAATTATATATACGTATACGATATTTAGGACACTTTTTGTATATACACTTACATATATTATTGACATAGTGCGTGATACAGTAAGCATCCAATTTAGTATATCTATTAATTATTTTAATGTATTTGCTCATTTTTATTCAACATTGACTAAAGTGATTTTCTAATCAGTCTTTGAGAAGATTGAACACTAGAAAAGTAGTTTTGCCATCGCCATCTATTTGCATTTTTACAACATCTGAATTGAAAAATCCCAAGAGTTCGTTAAGAGATTTTCATTTTGAAACTATGAATTTTATTTACCGAATGTGCATTTGGGTATTTATATTTTTAGATGCACTTCCACTAAAAGTAGTTTTGCTTCTGGCGAACTTTAAGACGAAACTTTTATGAAAATCACTTTGGGACTCGTATAGTTTGTTTTTGAAGAAGTTTCTAAGATTATAGTGATATTGATTCTAACTGAAATAACACTGATTTGAAAATCTTTTGCCAATGTTAAGATACAAATGCATCTTCAAATATTGTATACTTGCTATTTCTGTAAAACTCCTCACACATTTCAATATTTTTAGTATTTAAGTAATTCATATATTTTGAAATTAAACAATCATACATATACAGTGTAAATGTTACTTCCAATTATTTTATTTTCCATCTTCAATATTTATAATTTCATATTCATCATTAATTTAAGTTACGACTTTCAAAAATCGTAATAAATTTTAAATGATTTTTATCAAAATGTTAAATAACAAATCTGACTTTAATTTTATATTTCTTTACAACTCTTTCACCCATACGAACATTTTATGTAAGATTATTGTTATTATATTTAAAAATTTACTCCGTGTTTTACAAGTATTTAACCAACAATTTCTAATTTCAGCATGAAAATGAATCTGTAAATTTTACTTCACCTAATTTAAAACTTTTTTTAAATCACTTTATATCAATGACATCCATATTGGATGATCATGGACATCAAGTACAGGATACATCTGCCAAAAAAAAAAACTAAATATTTGTTATCAAAATGTTGAATAGCAAATCTGACTAATTTTTTTTATTTCTATAAAACTAATTCATCCATACAAATATTATCCATACGATTATTATTATCATATATTTAGAATAAACTTACTGTTATTAAACTTTGAAATATCCTGATACACACCCCAGCCCATCTGTTGAGACATTTATTTTATGAACACATAAAGAATATCGAGAATTAAAGTTTCAATGCTTAATTTGGATAAGAATATAAATATTGTACAACAATGACCTACATTTAGTGAAAGAATAATGAGGAAATTTGTAAACAACACGACGAAAAGTCTGTTTAAAGACAGTCTTAAAATATGCAGATGAAGATTTTGGTAAATGTACTCGTAGAAAAATGATAAAAAACAAGCACATGTACAATGTCTATGTGCAATGGAATCATTTGCATGCACTTTTAAATTTATACTCTTTTTCAAAAGTGCGACATTTGGATAAAAAGGAAATGCTGAGATCTTTATTGCAACTGAGGTTCCACTTAGGGATGCTGTTTTATACCCATATCTACTTCATGCCCCATCTAATTCTTCATTTCAAGTGCATTGTGTAGGGTGTCTCACATGTCACCGACATGTTCACTGATAGATTACTTCGCACAAAAGGATATTATAATGTGCAGAGATTAATTTTGTAACCATTCCGAACAATATTGTTGCTGAGTAATTTGGCTTGAATTAGTAGCATGTGCTAATTGTTGAATTGATAGCATGTGCTAATAGTTAATTTGTGGCATGTGCCATCACGTGTAAAATGATTTATGAAATGTTGCATGTGCTAAGTTCAAGAAATAATTCTGTTTTTTTTTTTTTGGTTTGAAATAAAAGGAATAAAAGTTCAGTTTTTTAAAATTGAATTGAACCAGAATGGATGTTGATATTTAGTCTGTGAAGAGAAAAACGGTTGGACTGTTTTGTCTAATTTGTGAGTAATTGTTTGAAGCCAAATTACACCTTCTACAATTATCTATGTCTATAAAACTGAGCGCGACAAACGTCCTTAAAGGCTGACGCCCACCTGGCAAAAGTCGCTCACAACTCACAAAGCACATGAACTCGCTCACTCCGGACAAAATTGCGTACCAATTCCCACTTGGCGCACCTCACGGAAGCACGGAAGATCGGCGCTCCTGCTAATGGCGTGAAGCACGTCATCGATACATGGTAAGATCATAGATTGTGCGTTTCCAAAAGTGATTTGTGAATCCGGCATGGCGAGGCTCATTTCCGTGACGTCATGTGAGCTTGCCTCACTACCTATTGCACATGCGCGAACGTCCACTTCCTGATTTAGCGGACGATTTCGTGTGAGTTGTGCGCGACTTTCGCCAGGTGGGAATCAGGCTTAAGTGAGGTTCAACTGGTGTGCCGTGAAGGGTCTACGTGTGTGCCGCACTCGGTTATGAGACGGACAAACTAGAAATCTTTAATATGTCAATCGTAAATATAAAACATTAAAATGATCATCCTATAGTATATTATTTAATTTAAAAGCAATTTTAAAGAAAATCTAATAAATCTTACGTGACACATTTAGCAGTGATTTTCAGTGTGTCGCGACAATTTTACGTCTAGTGTTCCGCGAGTTGGACAAGGTTTTAAAACAATGGCCTAGGGAATTGCCCCTAGTAGTAAAAGTCCATACTCATATTTACTGGTTGACCTTACACAAAGCACAGACGACAGATGTCGTGTCCTAACAAATATATTTCCTGGAGAGTTCAGATGAGTCATTAGCTATCGGGCGCCATTTTATTGAATGTACAAGTAGGGGGAGACCGGGGCACAGTGGGTACACTTTTTAGAATTCATTTCTTTTTTTTTGGGAAAAATATTAACCTCGTAGCATTTTAAAAGAATAACACAGTAATATATCATCGTTATATTCATCGTTTTAGAGCTACTAGTTTTTTTTTTTTGCTATAAAAGATTAAAGTTGGTTGTGCATGGGGAACAGTGCTCGTCCAAATGTGGTTTTTATTCTGTGATTGTGAACCATTTTTACTTTAAAACCTAAATTTAAACATGGTTTTTATTTAAAGTTAGGATTAATGGGAAAATATAAATATATTTTCCAAAAACATTAATTGGGGCATGCAGGAACATGTCCCACTGTACCCCATAATGTTGTGGTCCACTGTACCCCGTATAACCAATTTGATTTGAATAAGGCCTTAGAGTTGACCACATGGCTAATTAACATAAACTTTAGTTTGAAATTACAGCTGGATATATACACTCGTCAATGGTATATTGCAGCATTATTAATGTATTATAATTACACCTAGAATAAAAACCAATTGCGAGTTGAATAATTATTTTTCAAGAACAAAAACTTTTAACTGCAAACATTTTCTTCTCTACAGTAATGCCGTATTCTCACTGGAGGTTTATTCATTTTTACACGGGTCCCAAGTCAGAACCGGCCTATTTTATGCTTTTAAAGAGGTAATTCATTTACACAGGATGCATTTAGACAGGTTCTATTGTATACCGATACTTCTCTATATGCAATGTCATTTATGATACACTCTTATCTCCTTAGGTTGAATCGAGAATAGTTAACGAGTAAACTTACTATGATTTTCTACCTCCAGAGATTTTCCAGTTAACATTTCAATCAAAATTCTTCCCCAAAAAACAGGTTTCAAGATGTGCAAAAATGTTATCTTTTTAAATTTGCAACGTGATTGTAATACCTTTCTCACTAGCAAAACACTGATGTGAACAAGAAATTGGTTTGAAACAAAAAAAAAAGAAGGTAAATCGTCTTGGGAAATATATTGAAGTTGTTGGTGCCCAAGATGCATAGTAACGTGTAATTGGAAGTCAAATCCAATCGCAGACAATGGATTTGCAAGATGAACTAAGGGGCCAACTTCAATTTACCAACCAATTGTTTCCCAATCGCCAAACACAAATTTACCAATATTCATTCAATCCACTTTTAGTGCTCACATAACATCACCTAACCCTTTATAAAAAACCTAGTCTCACGTTTCAAAATCTTATGTAAAAAATATTCACCTTCTTTTCTCATTTGCATCAAACTCATCATATTTTTATATAAAAAAAACCACTTTCGGGGCACTTATGTTTTCTAGTGGTTTTGGTGCCACTTTAGACATAAATGAAATATTCAGGTTTTTAAAAAAAAAACTTATTATAGACTTCTTTGTGATTTATTTCTAGTTGTTGAGGAATATATGAACATGTATTTGCCATATATGGACATGTATGGGCAATATATAGTTTGTGTGGGTTATATTTGGACCTTAGGGAAATCAATGGACCATAAATAGCCATGTGTGGCCATCCTTAAATAAAATAAAATACAATATATAATTTATATATTTGGCCCTTGATGGACCTGATATGGATCATATATGGACATGTATTGGCCATATATATATAGCTATGTGTGGATTATATCTGGACATTAAGGACTTCAGTGGGCCATAAATGCCATGTGTGGCCATATAGGGCCCTTATATAAACTAAAATTTTATACTTGACCCTTGATGGACCTTATATGTGCCATATATGGACATGTGTGGGTCATATTAGGTCCTCAAAAGACTAAATGGGCCATATAAAGCCAAGTGTTGGCCGTACATATAAGGTCCTTAAATAAAATAAAATATAAAACAATTTATGGTTAATATATATTTAACTCTCGAGGGGTTTTATATGGTCTGTACGATGTGACCTATGTATAGTCATTTAGTATAAACTTATTATGGTCCACATATGGAACATTTTATTTAAATATTTTAATATAGAGGATAAATTTCAAAGATCTACAGCAAAAATCCCATAAACACACATGTCAAAATTCGCACAATTTTTATTTCGTCTTAATGTCCAATAAGCATCGCAATAAACAGATTGTAATTTTTAATAAAATAATAAGCAGGTTGTGTATTGAGATTAATATTTGAGACATATAATTATGCAAGGTTTGAATAATGAATAAAGGTCCATTTCCTCAGCCTTTTATTATTATTTAATAAACTTTCATCTTAATTGCTTCATTTCCCCCCTCTTACGAAATCCATTAATAATTTATGTTTATTTTCAAAGCTAAGCGAACTTACTTTAAATTAGATTGGACCCTCAAGATATTTTGCATTTCACTACTGCTTTTATGTTCATTAAATACAGCGCCAATATCTACAAAAAAAGGGGCCATTCGTAAAGACACCAAATATTACAAATTTCAAGTTTTATTGGTAAATATTTGAAAGATATATGCAATAATTCAAGGCATATAAAAAGGCAATTTTTAATATTACTGATTAAAGAATCAAGTTCAATTTGCGATATTTAGAAAAATTGTATGCCAAATATTACATTCCTTTTTATTTTATTTAAGGGCCTTACATTGTCAACATATGACTATATAATTCCCATCAAGGACCAAATATACGAACCATTCATTATATTATATTTATTTAAGAGCCCTAAATGGTCCAAAACATGGGCTATATATATGACAACTATTAAGCCTAATCAAGGGCCAAATATGACCCACACAAATATATATGTCATATACAAGACCCATCAAGGACCTATTAAATAAACCATTTATTTTGTTATATTTTATTTTATTTAAGAGCCCTATATGGTCTAAACATGGGCTATATATGACACATATATAGCCAATTAAGGGCCAAAAATGACCCACACATTATGGCCCATACATGTCCATATAAGGCCCATGTAAGACTCATCAAGAAACAAATATATACGCCATATAATTCATTAATTTTATTTTATTTAAGGATATGGTCAAATGGTCCATTGAGGTGCAAATATGACCAACACATATATATATATATGGCCCATTGAGGCCCTTGAGAGCCAAATATGACCAATTCAAAGCTATATATATCTCCCAAAGAGGCCCTTGAGGGTTAATTATCTAGCCCACATGTACCTATAAATGGCCCATTGGGGCCCTTGAGGTCCAAATATAACCTACACCTAGCCAAATTAGGTCCATATATAGCTTTTCCATCAGGGTTTTTCAATAAAAAAAAATAATAATACAGTTTCTGAATATTTCTAATGGTTTTCATTTAAAATTTTGGGGCCTAATTGTAGATGTTCCAGGGCCCACAAGTGTGCCCCGGCACAGTATATTATTGTAGGCGTTATTGGACACCCCTGATCGAAGCCCAGAAGCTGTTGTATATAGTCTAGAAATGTTTTTTTTTTCTGATAAGTTACAAGCTTTCTAAATGAAACGCAAAAAGGCTTTTAAGATTATTAAGACAGTATTAATGGCTTATTTCCCCTCGATGTTTCTATACAATGTTTATGTTTGGCAAACGAGGGTCTTTTATACGTTCCAAAAAGGGTCTTTTCCTCCATAAGACTCCA
Organism: Julus scandinavius; assembly: GCA_034696685.1. Classification (NCBI taxonomy): domain Eukaryota; kingdom Metazoa; phylum Arthropoda; class Diplopoda; order Julida; family Julidae; genus Julus; species Julus scandinavius. Next base: position 22,384 of record JAQGAE010000582.1, on the reverse strand, counting down.
TGGGCGTTTTCATGCTGCCTTATTGTTGAGTAATACGACTACACCTGAATGCAATTTATAGGCTATATTTTCAGCCTCATAAATTTATACATGTTTTCCACGGAATCGATTCATAAATTTACATTTAAACGATTGGCAGGAGTGAACAAAATAACGCTCACATTTGAAATGCCTAGATGGGTGTGTCCCAAAAAACTAAACCAAAAAACGACAGATGGATAGAATTGAGATACAACAACAATAAGGGCACGCATACATAATGAAAATTTATATTAATTAAATTTATGAGAGGATTATTTATTAGCCATTAATTAATCTTGATGTGGGCCAAGACATGATATATCATAAATTATAATACTAATAGGCCAAGAGCTTTTTTGTTTGTGTGTTTGTACGTTGAATTTAATTAACGACTCTGCAATTACGACGTATCGTTAAGTCAATACTTCAGTGATTTATATGAACATACTGACAATAATAGTAGAATGCAATATGATGGGACTGTTATAACAATTAAAATATAAATATTGATTTCATAAACTTACCAAAACTACACATGGATTGATAAGGGAAAATAAAGCTTACCTGAAAAGACAAAAAAACACATGTTAATATTATAGATTGTTGGCTAGGTCCGGTATATATAGTTTAAATATCAGCGCTTGATACAATAACAGGTACTGCCAGTGTGAATATCAGTGGTTAAAAAATGGTATCTTAGCTTATGGTCAACTGTTACCATGTCCATGACAGTCATTGTCTGGTAATTTCATACCAGTGTGCAACTTTTGTTTTTCCGTTAATGTCTGGCACATGATATGTATGGTAAAATACCAGTACCTGACACTGAATAGGGTACTGTCAGTGTGACTATCAATGGTTAACAAATGGTGTCTTGTCTAGGTGCAACAGTTACCATGTCCATGACAGTCAATGTCTGGCACTCCGACATCAGTGTACAACTTATGTTTTCCCATCATTGTCTGGTACTTTATTCCAGTAATACCAGTACCTGATACTGTATCTGGTACCAGTGTGCATTCAAGAATTAGAAAATGTTATCTTGCCTATGTCCAACTTACCATGTCGATGACAGTCAATGTCTGGCGTGCAACTTCTGTTTCCCTTTCAATGTCTGGTTCTTGATATTCACAGTAAATACCAGTACCTGATACTGTATCTGGTACTATCAGTGTGCATATCAAGGATTATCAAATGTTATCTTGCCTATGTCCAACTGTTACCATGTCGATGACAGTCAATGTCTGGTAATTGCATACCAGTGTGCAACTTATGTTTTCCCTTCAATGTCTGGTTCTTGATATTCACAGTAAATACCAGTACCGGATACAGTATATGGTTTTCAGTGTGAATATCAATGGTAAACACTGGTTATCTTGTCTATGTCCAACTGTTACCATGTCGATGACAGCCAATGTCTGGTTCTCAGACATCAGTGTGCAAGAATAGTGTTTCCAACAATGTCTGGTACGTGTGAGACAGGGAGACAAAATTGCACACGCGAAATACAATTAAAATCAGGAGCACTAATCACTTGGGTTAATCCCGAAATCCGATAACTGCTTGATCCTTATCCTGATATACCGTAAGAACATCTGACCCCCAGTCAGGTCACTTGCTTCCTTTTATTCAGCCCCGAAAGAACAAGTGGCGCCCTCCCACATTCCTTTCTACCTTGCCGAAATTCCTATTTCGGCAGAAGGAATGCGGATGACCTCGGGGTCGGGGGTCATCCTTGCCTACACGGAGAAACTTTGGCCAAAGGTCGCCAAGCGTCCAACGAGGCGAGTGGACCAAGGTCATTCTCCTTTCCCCGCCGAGTCACCTGGCGGGGGCAAGGTCGAAGGTCGGAATGTGAGGCTCGGACTCTGCCTCACAGTATGTGTACTTGATAATCATAGTAATCTAGTATCTGGTACAGGATGTTTCTAAAATTGTCCATAACAATGGTTAAAAAATGGTATCTTAAATTGTATATGTCTGGTACTTAATGAGTACAGTAAAACACAAGCACTTCATTCAGCATCTGGTATTATTCGACTATGAATTATTCAGTTATCTGTTGAAATTTAAACATAGTTTTTTACCGATTTGATGTATTAGTGAATGTGCCAGAGGTTGTTTACCACGTCGATGTCAGTGAACGTCTGTTTATCAGACACGGCATCAGTCCACGACTAATCTTCGTTGATATTTCAAAAATAATCTCTTTAGCATGAGTAGTAATGTCAATGGACAAGCAGTTTGTTAAGCTCGAGTTTGAAAACAAGATTTCGTCCAGTAATGGACAGTTCAAAGATCATCGTGACTGCTTCTAAACAGCTTTTCTACATTCGCTGATGAGATCAAGCTCTGATATTAAAAGCATCTCGAGTTGGTCCTCGCTCTATAGATGTCCTCATTTTCGTCTATTGATATATACGACGTAAAAGTAGTGAGCGTGACCGTTCCACAAGACGACTCTTGCAGGCACAATAATTGTCTTTTGGTCAAACGGCTTTAAGGTGAATAAGCACAAATGGGAAACACATTTTATAAGGAAGACAAACGAAACGATCGATTTGGAAATTCCATTCGAAATTTATGTTGCTTAACAAAATCCAATTACGAAGAACAATCGCTATTCGTTATCAAACATAAAATACATCAGAGTTAGGGCCAATTTAAATACAATTCCTTCATTTAGTCGTCACGACTCAATGGTTCGGGGGACTCATAATTCCAGGGGAATATGTTTATTTTTCTAAATTGTTTTTTCTACGAATGTAAACAAATGGTGGATGTGTTAAGAACATTTGTGGCTCCTTAAAACTTAATTCATATTTTATTTGTTATCACGAACACAAGTTTTGTGCTGCCCCTGACAAGGAGCTTCCCTTCTAGTGTGATTTTAAATGGTCATGCTTTCCTGCAAGGCTTTAGTGTTTCACTGCAATACAACAGACGCTAACAGGAAAGCTTTTGGTAAGGGGTCAGACAAAAAAGTTTTGGTTATAACTTTTTAGTTTATGGTTCAATTTTAGAAAGCTTTTTTTTTTGGTGATATTATACCTTGACCGTTTATAGAAAACAGCAAACAGTTTAAAAATCAAAGATCATAAACAAAAACTGTCACGAAAAAATAGCTGTGCCACCCCTTACATCAAGCATCCCTGATAGTGTGGTTTTAAGTAGTCATGCTTTACTGTATGGCTTTAGCGCTTCACTGCAATACAACTGACGCTAACAGGAAAGCTTTTTGTAAGGGGTCAGACAAAAAAGTTTTTGGTTATAACTTTTTAGTTTATGATCCAATTTAAAAACGTTTTTTGTGATATTATACCTTGACCGTCTATGAGCACAAAACAACAAACAGTTTAAAAATCAAAGATAATAAACAAAAACTGTCACGATAAAATAGCTGTCACCCCTTACATCAAGCATCCCTTATAGTGTGATTTTATGCAGTCATGCTTTCCTGCATGGCTTTAGTGTTTCACTGCAATACAACAGACGCTAACAGGAAAGCTTTTTGTTAGGGGTAAGACAAATGTTTTGGTCATAATTTTTTTGTTTATGGTCCAATTTTAGCAAGTTTTTTGTGGTATTAAGAGTAATTTTTTCTGGGCACAAAACATACATAAATTTTAAAATTATATATATAAATTGATATGACTATATGTATATCCTGATGGGCCATATACATATTTTTTAGAATTATCAGTATGGTCACTATACCCAAATGTGTCCAATTCCAAGATTAAACCGTACAAGAAGAATCCAAACATTTTTTACCAAGTGAAGACATACTGTATATGAAATATGACAGATATGGCAACATAGGATACATAATATGTGACATAACTTATACTATCCACTGTACTTTATACTGTAAGCCTATATAATTTTTCATCCCAATTTGTACATCTATATACTATATAAAATGAGAAAATTTCACGAAATTCACGCTCTAATGCATTTCTGGAAACACATCAGTTTCATTAGGATCTTTTCTCGGATTTCCGTGTCCCTACTTTGTCACGTCAACACGTATTAATTCTAATCTAAGCTTTTAAAGTATATTATCAATACAAATTGCCAAGATCTACCAAAAAAAAAGAAGAAAAAAACACAGAAAAACAAGGACACGAAACTGAAGAAGATGTGAAATGGCCATGGATTTAAATGTCTCCTGGGGATAAAGTTTCAACTCATCGATTACCAATGATTTCGGGTCGATTTTTTAAGCATCCGTAACAATAGACCTCACAATTGTTTCAAAATGGACAATGGCAGTTAATAAGTGAAAAAAAAGGTTTCAAAATACATTTTCAAAGAGATAACGAAAAAAGGAGATATTGTTTCAGAAATGCTAACCAACAATAACGAAAAGAAAAAAAAAGTTGACTTATCTTAAAAAAAATAGTCCATTTCGATATATATAGACCTTTAAATTTTATTTTATTCCTAGTGCGGATGATAAAGTGCGTGTTTACGGACGGCCATTGAAACAATGAAATGCAATAACTCAATTGATTGTTTTTTAGGATACGAAAAATCGATAAAAAACGGGGAAAAAACTTAAGAAAAAAATAGGAAAAAAGCGATATGAAATCACAGTCAAGAAAGCGACACAAGTATTTGGAAATGGTAAAAAAAATTTACAATCGAAATAATTCACATGTATTGATTTCAAAAGGATGAAATAAGGTTTTATCGACACATTTTCTTAAAGGATATATATTTATAAATGATTTAATAACGACAAAGTGTTTAGAATAATATATTTGTTAACACAATGTTGACAATAATGCATTTGTTGAGTGTTGTCAATAATTTATTTGTTAGCAAAGCGTTGCCAACAATACATTAGTTAACAAAATGTTGGCATTAATACGTTTGTTAACAAAGTGTTGTCCATAATTCATTTGTTAACAAAGTGATAACAATAATATATTTGTTAACAAAGTGTTGCCAACAATACGTTTGTCAACAATTTGTTGGCATTAATACGTGTGGTAGCAAAATGTTGACATTAATACGTTTGTTGACAATAATATATTTATTGACAAAGTATTCACAATAACATATTTGTTGACAAAGTGTTGACAATAATATATTTGTTAACAAAGTGTTCACAGTAACACATTTGTTGACAAACTTTTCCTAATAACACATTTGTTGACAAAGTGTTGACAATAATATATTTGTTAACAAAGCATTCACAATAACACATTTGTTGACAAAATGTTCACAATAATATATTTGTTAACAAAGCGTTCACAATAATATATTTGTTAACAAAGCATTCACAGTAACACATTTGTTAACAAAGTGTTCCCAATAACGTTTTTGTTGAAAAGTGTTCACAATAATGTATGTGTTGAAAAAGTGTTCACAATAATATACGTGTTGACAAAGTGTTCACGATAATATATGTGTTGAAAAAGTGTTCACAATAATATATTTGTTAACAAAGTGTTGAGAATAACGTATTTCTTACAAAATGTTCGCAATGTGTTATAAAATACAATACAAATTTCCAAATAGAATGGCTATACTGTCAGTCATCATCACCAAAAGTAATACTAAACTTTGCCAGTACAAAATGTATTCAAAGCTGACTGTTTAGCAATTCATTATTGCTCAGTTTGGAGTGCAAGAGATAAAAATGAAGTGTTGGTTAATTTGTCATTATTATTATTATTATTGAGAATTGGCTGGAGTCCATGCTCTGATTAACATGTCCCATATGAGTATTGTTTTTGCCACGTGTTGTTTTAGTGTCCAATGGAGCGTCTCATATGCATATCATTGTTAGTTGTCGCCATGATTTCTATTTGATTGAAGATGTGTCGACGTCGTGCAACACTTTCTCCTTTGATGTTTGACTCATTAATCAACGATTAATTTTCAAGTCAGGCGTAAAAACATGGAGTGATATTTCCACGCTAATGACAAACACTCGCTTCATAATAATTAACTGACGGCCTAATGTATATTTAAACACCAAACACACTTTTTCATCGCACTTAAGACGAATTGTCAGAGGTATTTGTTACCGTGTCCTCCTCTTCAGGCCTAACTCAACAGCGTCACGTGTTCGTGTCAAAGGTCTTCGTTGGTTCGTGGTCACAGCACCAGGTGGCGCTCAACGCGAACGAATTGCATAAGGGCCATGAATATGTGACTCGAAATTTATGTCTGGAAGTATTTGTGTCTGTATAGGACAGACTATTTTGTCTATTTATGTAGGAGTATAGAAAACATGGACATTCTCTTGTGCATTATCATCAACACTTTATCAAAAAATTAAGTACAAGTGTAGCATTTTTGTCAACAAATGTATTACAGTTAACATTTTGACAATAAAATCCATTATTACAATTCAAGAAATGAACACAGTTAGCATTTTGTCAATAAATTGAATATCTTTTTTATTTGTAAATGATTAAACCTATTATCTCTCGATGCCTAATTTTTAATCATCTTTAATTCTTCTGAACATAAGCCTTGCTATCGATTTGCAAATGACTAAACATCATTCTTTTCCCATGTAAATGTAAAATGCCCATTGGCATTAGAACACGTAGCATTTATAGTTCAACATCTACTTTCATCTTAATGAAATATGATGACGAGAAACATAGTTGGACTTAAATCCTTCTTAAGTCTCACCAAATCGTAATGCAAATCCTTCTGAACCTGATAAATTATAATCAAATTTAAATCGGCTTATTGGAGCTCAAATTGGATGCTCGCGAATCAGAAATTCAACTAGGATTGGGCAAAAGAAAATCCCAACCAAAATTTCAGCTCTTCGAAAACATGAATTTAATTAAATCTTTAGAAATTACATCTGTTAATTCAATTCAATTCACAAAACTGTCCACGAATGTAAAAATAATGATAAAGTGATCACAAACTTGTAACTGATAATCAATATTAATTAATATCCATTGTTCACAACATTGTAAGTTTCTCGCAACATGTCATCAAGAAACTTTGCTATCTCTATTTTACTTGTCATCAAATTGTCTTAGGACTATTGCATTCTAGTAACCATCATCTAACATTAATACCACCAAAACTAAATGATGTGAGGTTCAAATATAATTAATTTACTTGTCATTGCATGTGATCAGGTCCCTAAGGTAACAAACTGATGGTTGTTTCAAATACAATCAATTATACTAAAAGTAGCAATACCAATTAATCATTATTTGGTCAATAAATAAATGACAACTAACCATTTACCTCTGATATGGCTGTACAAGGTTCTGAATGGCGAACTAAAGTATTGTAAATGATAATCATATTGTGTAAAAGATTATCTAATGTTTGTAAACTGATATTATTTAATATTTTTGTTTGGTGTAATAAATAATTTAAAATTTTGAATTTTAATTAGGCAAAAGGGGGCAAACACTGCGAGCACATAAGCTAGCAGTGATTGCCTCCTTTAGGGGGCAGCTTTAAAATAATTTCAACGTCTGTAAAGTTCGTATTTTAAGTCAAAACATGTTTTAAAATTAAACATTCAACACTGTAAATAACGTCAAAAATCAACTTACCATTGCTGTGCTATAATAGCAATCAGTGGTGGTGTTTAAAAACTTGACTGTATTTATGTTAAAAAAAATGGTAGTTAGCACGACACCACTGTGGTCACTGAATCATTAATTTGCAAAACGTTATTACAAATATCTTCAAAATTAATGCTGAATTAATATAAAAGAGGACAAACACTATGAACACATAAGCTAGCAGTGATTGTCTACTTTAAGGGAAATGTTAAGGAAAATACTGTTTTAATTATTTTCAGATATTTTAGACAAATAAAAAACTAGTTAATGATCATAACATTCGAGAAAATTGAATATTTAGCAGGCAAATATTGTAAATTACTTCAAATTTTAATTTTCAATTAAGAAATTGAGAGGCAAACATCACTAACACATAAGCTTGCAGTGATTGCCTCATTTCAGGGGCAGAATTAAGGAAAAACTGGAATTATTTTCATATAAATTACGCAGAATAGGTTGCAAAAATTTTGCAAAAAATATTTGAACATTAAATATTTAACGTTTAAAAGCAGTTATTTCAATTTATTTGACTTTTTGATCGAAATACGAGAAAAGGGGGTAAACATTACTAACACACGAGACAGCTGTGTTTGGCTCCTTTCAGGGACAGCTTTAAGGATAAACACTTAAGCTATATTCATATAAATTTCGCAGAATATGCTTCTGAATTTAAAAACATATTTGAATATTAAATATTAACATTAATACCATGTTCAATCATTTATAACGACTTCTAAGAAAATACACAAAAACAGGAATTTAGTCTAGAAAAAAACATCATCGGATTTACGAAATGATAAAACATTCTTGCAGATGAAAGTTAAAGGAGAAATGGCATAGAATAACTACCCGTATAACAGTAATATAAAGATATACAAGTCATCGGATTAAAATTGACTGGATGTACAACTGTTAGACATGACAGCGTTGGACAATGTCAAAAATGGAGCAGACAGACGTCCAGACGCGTATGATGATGAAACATAAGAGGAAAACGAAATTAAAGTCTCTGAATGGATCCTACGAGCAAATAACACTGTTTCACGAAAATGACAAAAGAAGTTTAACTATAAAAGCGAAACAATGAAGTTTTAAATCATTGTTATGCGTAGCCAGTACAACAACGTGAAATTAAATTCCCAAACATGATGAGATTTCGTAATATCAAATTAGCCATAAGTCACTGTCCTATAACCATGTCTAGCATACGAAAAATATACCGTTTTTTTAAAAAAAATTACTCCCAGGTTTGTTGTCTCGAAACCCTCTATCAAACATTTCATACAGTTGATGAATGAATTTGCACAATATTTCCAACAATATTATCTCGAGATATTAAAGACTACAAAATCGTCTCCAATGTAATATTTGTAACTATGGCAATTATTCTAAGTATAATTTTAACAAAACCAATATCATATAAACCATCGTTTCAGCCACTTTATTCCCAACCATGGCCAGAAAATGTTTGAAATAAATTCAAGTAGGATGTCAAGAATACTGCTAAAGCTGCTCGTTGAAGAGGTCAGTTTGAGAGTGACTCTCGAATGGATTTTGGAAGTTTAGCTTAACCACATTTTCATAAAACGCAGGTATCGAGTGGATGCAAGAATGCCAATGTTCAAAGTACATTGTCAGCATTCAGAGTCCACTTTGGTAACATCTCTTAAAAGATCCTTAGGAAGAAGAAGAAGTTAGGAATTAGGAAGAGAGCTACAGATGAACGTTTGGCAAAGACATCCACACACACAAACACAATACACTGTATTCGGAAATAAATGTTGTGTACAGAGGAAAAAGAGAGAGTAATTCATTGGAAAGGAAAACAAACTGTTAGCTGCAGTCATTAATCAAGGGCGGAGTCGAGAATCAACCCAAATCAAACGAAACACAATGAAAAAAATAACATTTTAACGGAGCATCCAAACACAAAAGTCAACAACAACAAAAACAACAACTGTCTTATAGTGCTATAGAGAAACAAAAAGACATTCTTGGGCTATAATAAAGTCTGAACACACGAGAATGACATCCTAGAAAAACACATTTATAAAAAAAAAAATGATGTCCCATAGATTTAGGTCATCATGGTATAAAATATTTTTCAACTATTATAAATTATTTGAATTAATTGTCAAACACATTTTAAATTTCCAGAAAAGGAAGAAATCCTGCAATGGTTTTGTAAAACGTTATCAGTATAAAAATAAATAATTCAAATCTCAAAATTGATTAACTACTGGAGACATTTATTTATAAAATGATTTAATTATCAAGAAACCGATTATAAATGCTTGAAATTGTGATGATATTATGTCAGTACAAAGATAAGTAACAGGTTGTTAAGATACTCCAATAAAATTAATTATTGCAAGACTCACCTAAAATATATAGTTGTTAAAAACTGCCAAGCCAAGCAGCCTCTTTAAATGTCAATGTTATTTGGTTTTTGATGATTTTTTATATGAAAATCGTGTCTCACTCTTTGTGGTAAAGCACACTTTTCCCTTCCCTTGATCATCGTAATTAACGACTAAGCCAAAATGTTATTAAACAAACATTTACACTGAGAGCAACTGAGATAAAGTGCTTTCTCGTGTTTCGTTAAATGCCGAAACACTTTTTAACATTGACGGTGATATATAACGTTAAAACGGAAGTCAATAAGAAAAGAAATAAAAAAGCATATGCTACAGAATAAGTCTATCTTAATAAAAAGCACAAAAGTCGTGTGTATAACACCTCTTTTCTAAGCACTTAATTCTTAAATTAATGTTAGTCGAGAAAAATTAAAAAAAATCAAACTATTAGAAGAAGGGTATTAATGAAGGCGAAAAAAAGCATTGAGTAATCACTAAAAGATAATTAAAACCTAGCAGTTAATCTTCTGCATGCTGACAAGTAACGTTTGAAAATCCATATAATGGGAGACTATTTATCATAAAATTATAGCAAGAGATGCAACAAGTATATTTACAGGTAGACGAGTTTCTGATAACTCAAAGAATATGAGTTGTCTAAATTTGGATAAAGTTAGATGAAATGGTTTTATGATACATTTTTAAGACTGGTTTATTGTCATGAACTGAAAATATTACGTATGATTGTAAACGATATTAATTGTTAAATGTTATCAATGATCATATGTTTTATTTATATTCAATGTCAAACCATATCGACATTATGTGTAAATCATATTCTTTGGTAACTGCTCTCGAAAAGTGTTTTAATTTAAAAGATATTGATAAACATAATTGAAAGAATATTCTTTGATAACTGATAAGCATGGAGACATTTGCAATGTTTAAAATGTGACCATTGTTGTACAATATCAATTTCAATATGCCCAGCAGCTTATAATCAGATGTTGAAAAAGGTTCATCCGGTTCGATGAACTTTTAGATGGTCAAATGTCAACGACTGCCTGTTCTGGTCTTGACAATAACCTTTTGACCTTGATAATGGTAGAAACCACGTTCGTCCATTTGAAAATTTTCCTCTCTCCGGAATAACGCATTAACAACGCAATTACAAAACATTTGGGAAAAACTATAAAACCATCATGAGCTGTGAGAAAACCATTTGGACAATAATTCATCAGGGAAAATTGATATTGTTTGCAGATGGTCAATGCTTGTAGCAATTCTACATATCAACACATATCAGGATTGACGAATATATCTCTGTGCAAACACCGCAACAAAATTGGATATTTGACATTTCAACAAAATACAAGACACCGATACATAGTTCATTATTCACATAGTACATACTCTATGACAAAAGAATAAATATATTTTTATTTTGGACAAAGCTTTTAAACTTATTAGTGGTTTGCCTAATGTAATCGTATCGGACCTTATCGGGCTATCGTTGCTTTCAAAACTTGCATTATACTCATTTTTTTTTTATTAAAATAGCCACATTAAAAAATTTGCAGAACTTGATCAGTCTTAAACAAATTAATTTATATAATTTGTATTACATGTAAATATTTATGATTTTGAAATATGTATTTTTGAAGAAATTACGCAATTTCGTTCGCAAGATTCATTTACGGTACTCGTTTGTTAATAGTCTCGTGGTAAATATTTGGCCTTAAATGGAGTTGTAAACCCACTTAGTACACTACAATGAAGGAATCTACGTGTGTTTACCCCCAACTGGAAGAACAGGGTAATCCGTTGAACCTCCTTCATGAAAAAGACTTGCCCACAAAAGAGGAATTCCCAGTAAGGGGTTTTATTACCATACAGTCATCACTGAGAATGTCATATGGTAGGGAAAGGGGGAGGGGTGGTATTACAACACCCTTCAAAATTCTTTGCAATTTTCCCGCAAGGTAAATATTTAGTCTTAGATGGAGTTTATCGCCCACTTACCATACTACAATGAAGGAATCAACATGTGTTTACCACCAGAAGGAAGGACTGGGTAATCCGTTAAACCTTCATCATGATAAAAATTGGGGCTTGGAATTCTTGAACATGACAGAGGAATTCCCTGATAAGTGAAAGTCATAAACTAATGTTGATCATAAACATTGATACCTGGAAGACGTTGGACTTTGCCTGGGCAGGACGAGACCAGAATAATTTCTGGCGGAAGCCCGCAGCAATATTTTTCCAGAATTTGACAATTAATTTTACCAAAATATGACGTTATAAACATTCGAACAATTCTATCAATGATAAAACAGTTCTGCATTGTAAATGAGAAGTTTGCCATTAGCAGGTGATGATATAGTAATTGTGAATTTTCCTATCAATAACTTATGAGACTCGCCGCATTTACTCAGGAATCTGGTGAACATTTTGGAGATACAGTAACGAATACTCCATTAACCTTAACATCTAATAACAAGTTGACAAACTTAAAACCTCATAAAAGGTTTTCATTAACTTAATGCAGTTACTCTTTAAGTTCTTTCCATAAAAACGAAATCGTCGTCTAAAAATTTTAACAAAACCTCTAGAAAGTATAAAACATCACAAAATTAATCAAACAAAGTAAATAATATTTGTGTAAAATAAAAACGGTTATGAAAACATCCTAAAAAGACTTAAATAGATGTAACATTTAACTAGATGTTGCCATGCATACAAATTACACATTTTCATATCTACGCATAAATACGTGCGAGGGATGAAATTATGTAAATAATATCTCAGAAACTTAGTAATAAATTCAAGAGATGCAACTTGTGCACTTAAAACTATGAGAATAGACGTTAATTACATAGTTTTCTATCCTTTAAAGAGGGGCAAAAGATACATCTGTTTGTTTCATTGTCTTTTTACGACTATACTGTAAGAGGCTTAAGCAGCGAATGTCAAAACCAATGACAACTTATCAGAAGTGAAGGAAAAGTAATTGTGTTATGTACGATACTAGTATTTTTTTTAAAAATTTGTACATACATCTATGATTATGGTAACATGTCTCATTTGCATATATCTTCTTTTCATCCAAGGATATCGGAAGTCTAATTCGCTGGACAGAGTAATGGTTGTGTCGATATCAATATATAACAAGCTTGGAGAGGAAAATAGCAGATGGTTTTGATAGATGAACATTGACAAGTATAAAAAAAAATGTTGAAGAAAAATCTTTTTTCTCAAAATGTCCAAAATGTTCAAAGGTCGATAAGATCGTTCCTACGCAAAATCCTCAATATGACATCATTAGTTGTGACAACCTGTGATGGATTTAAAAATTCATGGCGTGTGATAGTATATAATCTAATATTTCTAGATTAAAGTTGGATTTAGTTGCATACTTTAAACAGATTCTTACATTTTAAAATTTCGTATTTTGTGTAGGATTTACACTGCTGCTGCATAAAATTATATATTTAAATATCATACACATAAAGTGTAAAGAATGTAAAGATTCAGACTGGGTAAATTTATAAATTTAAAGAGTCACACTATGCATGGATTCATAGATTTTAACGTTTATAATTTGTACGGATTCATAAAAATAAAGACGCAAAGATTCAAAGATATAAGGATTAATGGAATCATAGATTTAAATACCTTAATCATAATGTGTAAAAAATAGTTTTTTTTTGCATACATGTAAAACGATAAAAAATAAGATTTAGAGCAACAGTTTCAAAGATTGATATTGCATATAGAAAACAAATACAATTTAAAAGTTGTTTTTTACTTCATCTATGGTATTCGACAAATATACCAAACACTTTTCCACAAAAATTAAAAATGTTTGATAAGCATTATTTGAAATTATGTTTATTATACTCAAATCAAGACCAGTTGAACTTTTGTATATAAAATTTTAATGTATTTCTTTCTTTAAAACTTTAGCTACTGAAAACCAACTCGTAGAAATGTAAACCGCATGCATTTATGAACACTAATCACAAAACGTGGTTGAAAGTGTTGACTCTTATTTTTAAGAGGCACTGCTTCAACTAGCTACAATACAATGTTAAATTGCAAAGGGTTATGTCCCTGAAACTTCCCTCCTGCTGCCACCCCCTGAGCTTTTGACGTAATTTATGGACGTCCCTAGACCATCGCTTTTCCTTTTGGCTTCTATTCTTCTCTTCAGCAACGTTTCTTATATTTATAGCCGAGAACGTTGTTAAAAGGACTTGAGAAAAGGTTTCCGATTTTGCTTCCAGAGATCGAATATCGATCCAGCTGCCATTGTGTCCATGTTAATTGGCTTTCAACCATTACGCCAGAAATGCAAGAAACACAATAAAACCACTGCTGCTGAAGCTGCTGCTGCTGCTGCTGAAGCAGATGCATATGAGAAATAAAAGCTAACAGCAAAATCCAAAATCACGTGTTTATCGGTTGACCCAATGGTTGCCGAGACGTCGAGGTCAAGCGGAAACTTTGGAGACATTACAGTTCTAGTACAACTGGCAGAATTTTGTCATCTTTGTCTGCCACTGCAATGCCAAATAAAATCTTAAAACAGTTGACATTAATTTTATTTTATATACATTAATACTGATTAAACGAGGTATTTGAACTGAGGCCTGATGCGGTGCAATTGCCGATACCTTTGCGATGCTGCGCTGGTCATCTTTAAAAGTTTCACAAACTTCAACATTTAAAGTATAAGTCATGACAAGAAGATTTCCGTAGGTGAGCCTGATGCCGAAGCATATGAGAAATGAAGGCTTACAGCAAAATCCAAAATTACGTGTTTATCGGTTGACAAAATGGTTGCCGAGACGTTGAGGTTAAGCGGATACTTGGAAACATTACAGTTCTCATATAACTGGCAGAATTTTGTCATCTTTGCCAGCCACTGCATTGCGAAACAAAATCTTAAAACAGTTGACATTAATTGTATTTATATACATTAATACTGATTAAATGAGGTATTTGAACCGAGGCCTGATGCGGTGCCATTGCGATACCTTTGCGGTGCTGTGCTGATCATCTTTAAAAGTTTCACAAACTTCAACATTTAAAGTATAAGTCATAACAAGAAGATTTCCGTAGGTGAGGTTGATGCCGAAGCATATGAGAAATGAAGACTTACAGCAAAATCCAAAATTACGTCTTTATCGGTTGATAAAATGGTTGCCGAGAAGTTGAGGTTAAGCGGATACTTGGAAACATTACAGTTCTCATACAACTGGCAGAATTTTGTCATCTTTGCCTGCCACTGCATTGCGAAACAAAATCTTAAACCAAATGACATTAATTGTATTTTATATACATTAATACTGATTAAATGAGGTATTTGAACCGAGGCCTGATGCGGTGCCATTGCGGTGCTGCGCTGGTCATCTTTAAAAGTTTCGCAAACTTATTTAGAGTAAGTATAAGTCTTGACAAGAAGATTTCCTTAGGTGAGCCTGATGCTGATGCATAAGAGAAATGAAAGCTTAAAGCAAAATCCAAAATCACGTGTTTATCAGTTGAGAAAATGGTTGCTGATACATCGAGTTTAAGCGGATACTTGGAAACATGGGGACCTACAACTTAAAGATTTTTGTTCTACTTGCGTGTCACGGTATATTAAAACGAGAGAATAAAATGGTTGGCAAAAATTGCATTTTGAATACATTACTACCGATTGAATGATTTAATGGGGTATTTGAACTGAGGCTTCGTTGGTTGCCTCGGAAAGATGTTCGGGCTTGACCATTTATAGAAAGTGAAAGTCGTAACAATATTTCTGTAGGCGAAGCAGATACTGATGCATACATATGTGAAATAAAAGCATATGGCAAAACCTTAAATTATGTTTCTATAATTTAACACAATGGCTGCCAAGACGTTGAGGTCGAGCAAGTATTTATAGACATAGAACTACACAATTGGAAGCCTTCTGTCAACCTTGCGTGCCATGGAATAGTCAAACGAAATCGTAAAATGTTTGACATAAATTGCATTTAGAATACATTACTACCGATTGAATGATTTAGTGAGGTATTTGAACTGGGGTCTGGCAATATACCCTTGCGGTGTCGTGCTGGTCGCCTTTAAAAGATTTGCGAACTTGACCATCTAAAGGAAGAAAATTCACGAGGCAAGGTCTTCGTTGGTAAAGCAGTCACTGAAGCTGATACCGATGCATACAAGAAGTAAAAAGTTTACGGCAAAACCTTAAATAATGTATCTATCATTTGATTCAATGGCTGCCGAGACGTTGTCATGCGAGCGAGTATTTGGACACATGGGACTACAACTTGAAGACTTTTGCCATCTTTGTACGTATACAGACGACATCATAAAATGCTTGCAATAAATTAAATTTTTAATACATTACACCCATATCTCGCTTTACGGCCTAGATGCGATCCGTAAAAGTTGGCCGTAAAGCGAAAAAGCCGTACAACGAATCAATTCTTTCTGCATTGTGATTTTCATATTTTTTCCTTCTTCAACTATGCGAAACCCATAAGTTGTTTTATTGCTAGCCAAATCCGACCTCGTTTGTTTAAATTGGGGTAATTTATCACATTTTTTGGCCACTTTCTTTAATTACAGCATTTCTTTTTGGCCGTATAATGAAATTGTGGGCCGTATAACGAAACATTGTGGGCCGTAAATCGAAACAGTGCCATAATTAAAATAGCCGTTATAGCGAAAGGCCGTATAGCGAACTACCGATTGAATGATTTAGTGAGGTATTTGAACTGAGTCTTGGCGAGATCCGCTAGTGAGGTCGCGCGCTTGTTGTCTTTAAAAGATGGATGAACTTGACCATTTAGAGGAAGTAAAAGCTGTAACGAGGTTTCAATATGTATACTTAATGCTGATGATGCATGTGGGGAAATTACCACTAACAGCAAAACCCAAAATCACCTGTCCACACTGGCCTCGACTGGAAAGTGAAACCCGCATCATATTACCGATAGGCGAACGCGCGCAATCTCGACATTCGGCATCGGCTAATATACCGTACAAAAACTTCTGCTTCTGTATCTTTTCAGGATCACGGAAACTCACTTTTATATTGCATATTTTCCAAAACAAAACTATCAATCTAAACTAACATTTGTTCGGATAGTCCCAATGTTTGCATTATACAAATTGTGCGCAAAGCCCAAAAACCGAATATCGCTGACGACCTAAGGGGGGTCAAAGTTGTTGTCAAAAACTGGGGTCTTTTAAAGGAGTGCTTCCACAAAAGAGTTTCCGAAGTGCATTTTCTGCATCCTCACTTTTTCGTCTGAAATAGCAAATGGTAAGGGAGATACAATATGTATACAGTATATAATCCCGTTACGCGTATATTCTACGTACAGAAAGAAGGCCTCGCGTTTCAATGGAAGCAAAAGCATTCACGAGTGCTTTTGTGAAATGAGCTTTCAAAATTGTTGACTGAGGAAATGCATCTTGCGGAAGTTCGGAAATTGCTTCGGGGTTAGACAGAGCTAAAAGGAAGTGTGCAAAAGCGGACAATCGATTCTCTATGGCGCTGCGATCGATGTTCGGTGACGCTGCACTGCCAAATATATAGGCTCATGATGACAAAAAGAACGCTCCAAACAACACACCAAATGCAGCAAATCGTGAAAATTGGCAAAATCGTTTTGGCACCGGCCTATTTTTTAAAGATTTCATTCGGATTGAAGTTACGGAGGAGTGATGAGGGTAGTCCAGGAAATGTATAGAAAATTGCCCTTAGCTAAACGCAGTGAGAGTAGATACACTTAAGGTGGAAAAACATGTATGGACATGTATTTATCCAGCATTAAATGAGCATATATATAGCCACTACAGAAATATTGCCCCTGATGAAGGGCTTTCACACATAGCAGAAGAGCATTGAGGGAATGCCAATGTTTTTAGTTTAAAATAGTGTGAATTTAAACATGTTTAAATTTCATTTTAACATGTATACCATACTCTTGGCTTACGTGACAAAAATATGAAGAAAATCCTATATATGGTCACTCAAAATCTTCATATTGCCATTTCATGGATACATATATCCATTCAAATTATAAATAATAAACATTTGTGCATTGCTATAAATATCATACACAAGATGAAGTCAGTTTTACATCGTATTGATCTATTCCGCTCTAAATTTAAAACAAAATATGTGGAAAAAATTAAACAAAGCAAACATATCAAAATCCTGAGGCCAAATTGATTCTAATCATACTTTTCACATTTATTATTCAACACGAGTATGAGTTAAATGTCACGATGAACATTTGCCGGTATTTATAGGAACCTTTTAAATGCAATTTTGAAAATATTTCTGATAATGCTACAATTGCAGTACATGTCATGTCCTGCGAGAATATCTATGGTCAATTTCCTCTTCAAGCAACTAAATATCGATATCGATTTTGTGAATTATTTTAAAATACGACCAGAGGCAATATTATAGCAGACAACTATAACAAACATACAAAACTAATTTTCAAAATGAATGGAATAGTTGGGGAAACAGATGTTGAAACAAGTGAAAACGATATTATCAACACGTTTTGTACTTTAAATTTACAACAGTTTTAAATATCAACAGCTGCATCTGCAACATTTGCTACAACTGGGATCATAACACACATGTTTGCATTTATATATATATGGAAGCATTACGAATTGACAAGAAGTCATTAGTGAAAGAAATATGTATAAAATATTGATTATTTTTAAACAAACAAAAAAGTTTTTATTAATGGATATGACTTAAACAAATCTTAAGTTTATTATTTATAAAAACAAAGAAACAATACAAATATTTATAATTGATCAGCAAATATGAATGTTTATTTATGCAGATTTAATATTACTCATGAGGAATAAGTTTAAAAACCAAACAAATATTTGTGTATTGCAAAAAAGTGAATGTAATGTAATGTACATTCAACACATGATTAATACGTTATACATTAGCTTATTTATTAAAAACTTAATTAATTGTCTTTTTCATCCTCACAGAATTAAATTGAAAATGACAGGTTGTTCAGGTAGTTTTTCTTCTCCTTTTTTTCAGTATAAAGGACATGAAGGGCGATGCTTTATGAAGCCTCGATAGAGTGGCGAGTTTCCTATTTAGTATCAAACGTATAACTATATGAAATATGTGCGAAACAGTTTACTTTTACGAAATGTGCCATTTATTGTCCAGGCACAAGTACGAGGGTCAATAAATCGTTCCTCTCTCTCTCTCTCTCTCTCTCTTTTTCTTTCTTTAACATCTTTTTTCATGGCATTTTGGCAATGGTTTCCAGAGTCTATACCAAACGCATTTATATAGATATCGAAAAATCCAATAAAGATTTCTCGGGTTTATATTTAAAATACCAAAAATGTATCTGGAGCTATATATTTTCTAAGGCTTTATCGGTCCACTCGCCGAATCTATTTCAGAAAGATGCATTTCATAAAAATAGGAAAAACTCGAGAAAAAATAAAACATCAACACACAAAAACTAAAGGTTTGATAAGGAAAAAGAAAAAAGGAGCAAATTTTAATCGAGTTTTAAGATTTATATTCGAGCATGCGCACAAAACTTCAGTTGAAATGTTTTCGGTTCAATCTAAAAAGTAACCGTGGCGATAAAAAAAAATAATACACACAAAATCAATTTACTAACAACAAAAAAATGTAGCGAAAGTGCAAAGCCCTACTTTAAAAACATTTTCAACATACACCAAAAGGGAAAAGAGTGATAATAAAAATGAAAAAAAAAACTTGAATCAATAATTTAGGCAATTGAGAATAACTTACTTTTCAGATGCTTAAAGTATAAAAATGAATAACGAGTATTTGAAATGCTAATATAACTAGTGTTAACTGCTTTTCAAAACTGCTTTTACATTTTTATATATCCATTTGTGGTGACATGGATGTCTAGTTTATGTGTAATAACACAAACATTCGAATATGATTTTAGAGCTTTATAAAACCCTGGGCTGTATATCCAAAATTCCTGAAACTTTATCAGAAATTTCACAGAATATACAACTTACTTTCTTGTTAATGTAATAGTATCTATTTAAATATACAACCAAACTTCATTACAGTGATATAAATGGAAAATCTTTGTCTCTTTATAAAATCTTGTTGTTTATTATAATTTCGTATAATTTTAAAAGTTTCACAGAATTAATAGAATTCAAATTAAAAATTCTTGCATCTTTAGCAGAAGTTTCACAAAATTATGAGCTAAATTTGTGATAAATATGGCAGCATTTGTTTTAATATATGGTACAAAACACCAATTACAAACAATTCATTTTATTGATAAAAATGGGAATTTTTGTTGCTGTATAAAATATTGTGCTGTATATAAAAATTCGTGATATTTTAGAAGAAATTTCAGAGAATTTATAGACAAATTCCTGCTAAATATGGTTACATCTATTTGAATATATGATACCAAACTACTAGTACAAAATATATTGTTTGAATAGAGGTATCGAACTGTTAGAAAAAATACACTTTATTTTATTGATAAGAATTACGAAATTTGATCACGTTAGACAATTTTGTGATTAAATCGTGAATTAAAAAGAAATTTTACAGAATTTAGAGCAAAATTTATGCTAAATATGGTAAAATTTTTTAATTATAATGTATCAATTTGCTATAATATGTCCATGGTTTATTTTGTGTCTTAAAGGTTTTCAGTGCCAGTAAATCCCTTTTTCCAATATGGCCACTGCCTTAAGCTTCAAAAGCGGCCATCTTGAAAAACATTTTTAGTGATCTTGTTAAACATGTGCTGCCAACTATCGTGAATATGGAGCATAATAATGGAGTTTTTTTCTGACCAAAATGTAGTAAAATTGTTTTTTCATTTGTTTTTCGCTGTTTTTGCATTAAAGCCCTGAAGCAGTTCCTTCTGATGCACCGTAAATTCATCGCCTGGTGAACTTCAGCTACATCTCATAGGAGATCAGGAGAAAGAGAATTGTTTCAAAACAAACTTTAGACAGATAAGAAACCACAATAAGAAATTTTATTGTTGGTCGATGCAAAAGAAACCTCGAACAAAATGCTTTTAAGATGAAAATTCAAAAGAAAGAAAAACGTAAAAAGGGGATTGAAGAAAAAAGCAAATAAGGGAAGAAGAAGAAGAAGAAGAAAAAGAAGAAGATGGCAATTCAACAAAAAAATATATATATATTCGATAATTCAAAGGCAGACGTTGCGAATGGATATGGTTAAATTTTAACGACCCCTTGGGCTGGATTTAAGATCAGTGGACATCTTTTCAACTGAATATATGCACAAAAAAAGCCCTTTTTAACATACGCCTGTCTACAAAGAGGTAGTTTGCCCACCATCTCAAAAACCATCGATTGTATCCAAAATATCTTCAACAAATCCATTGTTCAGATTTCATGCAGATGACTAAAATACATGGACATGTATACCCATATATGATAATGCATGACCATGTTTGTCCTTACATCTACATGGGGTAATGACGTCTACCCAGAGACAGTCAACAAAAGCCGTCTTCCACCAATATGTTGGTGGCGGACAAAGGTGCCAAGATGACAAGACACCAAGGTATAAATATGTAACGATAGCGTCTACCTTGACAGTGTCAACTAAGATAGAGTCCACCAACATGACGTCCAACAAGATTGAGTCCACCAAGACAGTAACTACTAAGAAAGCACTTACTATGATAATATCCATCAAGAAGGATTCCACTAAGAGGGGTTCCACCAGGAGGAGTTCCATCAAGAGTGATTCCACCAAGAGGGATTTCGCCAAGAGGGAGTCCACAAAGAGGGATTCCACCAAGAGGGATTCCACCAAGAGGGATTCCACCAAGAGGGATTCAACCAAGAGGGATTCCACCAAGAGGGATTCCACCTAGAGGGATTCCACCAAGAGGGATTCCACATAGAGGGATTCCACCAAGAGGGATTTCACCAAGAAGGATTCCACCAAGAGGGATTCCACCTAGAGGGATTCCACCAAGAGGAGTTCCACCAAGAGGAGTTCCACCAAGGGAAGTTCCACCAAGAGGGATTTCGCCAAGAGGGAGTCCGCCAAGAGGGAGTCCACCAAGAGTGGTTCCACCAAGAAGGGTTTCACCAAAAAGGCTTCCACATAGAGGGGTCCACCAAGAGGGATTCCACCAATAGGGATTTCGTCAAGAGGGAGTCCACAAAGAGGGATTCCACAAAGAGGTTTTCCACCAAGAGGTTTTCCACCAAGAGGTTTTCCACCAAGAGGAGTTCCACCAGGAGGAGTTCCACCAGGAGGAGTTCCATCAAGAGTGATTCCACCAAGAGGGATTTCGCCAAGAGGGAGTCCACAAAGAGGGATTCCACCAAGAGGGATTCCACCAAGAGGGATTCCACCAAGAGGGATTC
>JAQGAE010000581.1:0-33239 GCA_034696685.1 Julus scandinavius | reverse complement strand
AGGGCAAACTTTTTTGCACATGTTTGTAAAAAACGTGTATATACGTACATGTACGCCTTGGTGGAGACCCGGCTTTAGGCATACATTTGCAAAGAAAACTTGCCAATTAATTGTTTGAGGTTAAAATTCTATAATGTTACGTTTCAGTATAAGGTTTTTATGTTATAGGTATATACGTCAAATTTACTTAGGGCCGGTGGCACCAACAGAGGTTAAGAATAATCTAGGGTTAACCTGCTGTAACACTAGGTTAACCCACCTTTGCATTGCACAAGCATGGGTTGGGAAAAAATGGAGAGAAATGTTAACCCAGCCAGTAGGCAGGGTTAACCTCGGGTTATAGACTTGTTCGTTTTCTATCCGCCATTTTGTTTTTTGATGGGTAAACATGGGTTCCATAACCCGGGTGCATTTTATGAAGGGTTATTTGGTGCAACACAAACAGCAAACCTGCATGTAGTATAGGTTAACCTCGAGTTAGTATATTTTAACCCGAGATTAGTAAACCTTGGAGTGCAACCGGAACTTAATGAACGATACCCATGGAACTCATGGCCAATCATGTTGGATCCATATGCAAAACATCGGATTTTTTTTTTTAATGTCGTCGAATTTTTATATTTCAGGTGGCTTCGCATTGGCTTATTATCCTAGTGCAAACCTTTTAAAATCACCCACACATCTAATCTAATCTAATCTTTCCCGCCAATAATGTGCGTCAAAAAGCTTCCCATATATACTATGTTGCTTTTGAGTTGGTTAATATTGTCGGGAAGCAATAAATTCTTATAAATTAGGCCGTGAAATCTAATTAATTAATCTAATAAAATTAAATCAAGGTCGCTTTTCATAATGTAAATTTGACGTAGAATCCACCAATAGGAGCGCCATGACCAGCAAACATTTTTTTCCTTTGTCCGAAATGTTTGCTGAAAACACTTTTTTTTCGCCAAAAGTTTGCTGAAACCTGGACGAAAAACTAGCAATTAAACTTTTGCTAATAAAATGTT
Source organism: Julus scandinavius (assembly GCA_034696685.1). Lineage (NCBI taxonomy): Eukaryota > Metazoa > Arthropoda > Diplopoda > Julida > Julidae > Julus > Julus scandinavius. The sequence continues at coordinate 32,229 of JAQGAE010000581.1, read as the reverse complement.
TCTGGAAACCGTATTTTTGTTTCGGGTTTGCTTTTGGTGCGTACCTACATACGTACCTTCAAGCACTGAAACACGATAAGACTCTTCTCACACACACCTCTTAATCAGTGGCGGCTCGTAGCTAAAATTAGTGGGGGTGCTGCTCCAGAAAATTGTTAGCGACTCCTTTCAAACGGAGGGCCAGACTTTGGCCAATGCACGTTAGTGTGCCATTATGTAAATCTGTCACACTGTCAGAGGAACAGCGCTCTTTTCCCCTCGTAGCCTGGTGTGCAGCTTCCAATGTGCGCATGCGCACAACAGGCAAACACCTCGCCACTGGAACTGAGGAGCACAAAAGTGCCATAGCTTACCTGCAGGGGGGCACAACAGTGCTTATTGGTTCAATTTTGGACCCTCCGTTTGAAAGGAGTAAAAACATCTATTCTACTCTATACGGCGATTTTAGGTATGCTTTTAGTTTCATTTTTCTTTTTTCTTTCTCTTTGGGGATGCTGCAGTTCAGCAGTGCCTATGGACGAGAAGCCACTGCTCTTAATTATAACTTTAGTTTGTAGAAATAAATTTAGAAATCCATTTCCTGACATGTACCTCTGTCAGCTAGCAACACATTTTAACCGTTTCAAGATGGTATCCAACATGGCGACTGAGGATGTTGAAGCAATGCACAACCAAACTAGACCAAACATTAGCGAAAGAAGGCTTTCCCTTATAGCTCGTTAGGCCTAATCATCTGTTGACAACAAATGTACGCCATGCAACTTTCCTTCCCACGCTTGGCAAGGGGAAAGGCAGGGGAGGAGCCAGTCCAAATATTCCAGGAATGAATGGCATCTGGCCTATGCCCTCCTTGAGCCCCGCCCAAAAAGTGTACCATTGGCCGGGAGAAAGACACGGTATACAGGGGGCGGAGTCGAGGACGGGTGACGGAAGTCGAGTGCAAAGATGGTGGCCACGCGAGGCTTCCGTAGAGATTAGAGCGGACCGTGTGCGTGATACCTAAACGCGAGGACGCTTCGAATGCGTGGTTACGTTCGCGACAAATCGGCGGAATCGTCCTAACTAGACTTACGATTTTGAATATTCCATCGGAAAGGATTTTTCCATCGTAACAACGAAGTTAAATTCGAAGTTGGACTAGAAAATAGTGCGGTATTGTAGGGTGAAACTGGCCCGGTAATCGAACGTTGTGTCCCGGGAGCGATGACGGGCAAGACCGGTCCCAGAGAGCTCAGTGAAAGGGTTCCCAACGTGCGTCCGTAAACTGGTAAGCTTATTTATAAATCGTGTTCTGAAATAATATAGTCTGCTTTTCATGAATTCGGTAAAACACAACTTAAAAATGAAGCCATTTCTTAATAATAAAAAATAAATTCTTAGTAAAATAATGGAATTTTAGTGATGGCAAATGCATGGCTCAAATCTGAATATGCGTCTATGTTTAGCCATGATCTATTTGAGAAATTTTTATTTAAAATACGTTTCCATACAATCTCAAAATTTACTTTATATAATAATTGGACTCGTATCTTGTCATGACTTACGGCCCTTTCATAGTCGGTTTGAAGTACAAATTTGCATATACATGTATAAATCCTGGAATTTGCATCATCCTGAACTTCACATTTTTATAATTTCATAAAATGAAGCATATATATATATATACTGCATTCGATCAACTGGGGCCATGATGGTTCAGGTATTGTTGCAAACTGGATTAATTTTAGGCTGTGCCCCAAATCCCTCGCGGTTGTAATTTGAACTGAATTTGGAGTGTGAGATGTGTATCATGTGTAATTTTATTTCCGATATAATAAGTAATTGTATAACAATTTTTGATTGTGCACGTGATGTTCAAGTTACAAATGTTGCACGAATCTACAAGGGTTGTATAGAGGCCCTTTGTTTAATCCAATGTTTACATTGTTTCAGCGAAGTTTTCATAATTAAGCAAATTTACAAATCCATTTCTCCAAAGAATGAAGTTGCTAAAATAAGCAATTGCATGCCAGTGTTCATTGGTGTGTATATATATAGTGTGTCGAATATGAGGATCGTAATTTTGTTGTTAACACAGTTTTCAAGAACACGTTATACAAAGAACACAAGGAAACAGATTTGACGAGATTGTCTCGGTTCAATCTCACAACTGCATGGTTCATCACATTGCTGGAACATTAGTTTGCTGAACATATTGAAGTCATTTTTCTTGGTTATAATTATAGTTAATCACTGAATGAACTCTTTTGTTCAGAGGTCTTTGGCAACAAAAAATTCTATATCATTAATGACTTTATAGGAACTTTTGACTGCGATTTTCATATAGGAAATTCTATATGAATTGGCAAAAGTTGCAACACACAATGACATGCATGCAATGACACATCTATACCTTGCTTCCAGGACCAGTTCACTTTATTTGAAACACAAGGTATACAATATACCTTGCAAGTGTTTCAAATGAAACACTATACAGTATATATACTAGTATATTTGCGTTATAAGCTTGTTAAATCCCAATAATTGTTGGCCTGTTATTAAAAGTTAACTTCGTATTTTCTTGTTTTGTCACAAACCTGAATTCCAAGAAGTATTGTGTATGAATTGCATAAAATATTAAATGTGCACATGCGTATGACACATCTGCCATATATATGATGCTCAGTTTTCAACCTCGAGGTATAGAGGGTTCGTTTTTCTGTAATACTGAACCGTCGCACATACGCATTCTGCTTATAGTTTTTATTTGTGCACATTGTGAAAAATTCGAATTATTGTTTAAAACTATGATTTCAGTTCAATTCGCTTGAATGGTTGCCATGACACAAATCATTTATCAAATTAAAATACGTTAAACAGTTACTGAAAATCAGAATTCACATGCATGCATGTGTACTTGTATACACACTACTGTACTGCAGGGGCATTAACTAATATCTGCATGCATGAAGCAGTATTTCAATAAAGGATTATTATCCTTAGCTCATGCAAGATATGATTACCTGATTGGCCCCTATGCATGCTTTTGATTCAAATCGGTTGACCCTTTGCATGGATACAAATTCGGTTTCTTGTTCATCTACACTATATACGAAAATTCGTTTTGCATTGTTTTCAATTTCTGTTGCCCTTGTATATCCACATGCATTATTTTTTTGCGAAGAAGCAAGATTTGAATTCGCAGTGCATGGATGCATGATAAATTTGTTATATTCAACTTATAATTGAAGATTATTTTTCTTAAAATACATGTAAAAGTAGATTGATTTCAGTATGGTTTCAGTCTGAAAATAATTCACTTTTTAATTTTAATGTTGAGTTTAGTAACGCGGAAATTTCAAGGACATTTTTGTCCCATGATAAATGGATGCATAGCCAACAATCTATCGGAGCACGTGTTGACTGTTGAAAGATACATTTTTCAATTTTTGGTAATGTATACCTGCATGATATTTAGTACAAACGTTTTTTTTTAGAATAATCAACTTGAAAATCTTTCTTATAATTATATTTAAACAATTTGAAAAAAATAAAATAATAATTACACATTATTTTAAATCACGTTGGCATGTAAAATTCTTTGTATAAGTTGGATTTGCATTGGTATATATGTATATGCACAGAATTGGTGTATTCATTATACATATGCACTTAACGAGATTGAGACATTTTTGAACATCGATTGAAATCAGAATGCATGCATGCATGTGACATTAAATAGTCGAGTAATTCATAGTCATGCAGTTTGATGCCTTTGAGATGGAAATTTCTCAAATATAAAATATATGCGCGTCTTATACACTTTTCAGTGCTTCGTCATTTATCAAGTCAACCCACCACATGTTAAACAAGGCTTAAAGTCTTAGTCCACGTGTTTTTTTACCTTGATAATGTGTATAAATTTGAGACCCATGGCCCTGTCTGGGTATCCTGTTGTAAGCCCATCAGCTTAAATTTAATAAGATCTTTGAATTATAAACGCAGTTTTGTCTATTAATTGCATTATAGAGTATTAAACGAAAAGAACTCTGTTGGATTATGGCGCTTAAAAGAATACACTATATATATACTTAAAAAAAAAGGAATTATCACCTTATTGGCGTGTTCAAATTTACATCACATAATTCGTCTATATTTACGTATAGTAAAGGAAATGTATAGCATTTAAATGACACTTTTTGGAAAATTCATTAAAAAGTTTGGAATTCTTATTGTTTTTCTATATATGTATATGGAAATAGTTACTTGATTGACATATTTAAAACTTATATACTTTGAACTTATACAATTTTTAAAACTTTTTAATTTTAATACGTTCAATCGAAATTTTTTGGTGTTCACTTTAATATGGGAGCATTGTTTTTCTTTAGCACGGTCTCCACCAAGACGTACATGTATACGTATATACACGTTTTTTACAAACATATGCACGAAAGTTTGCCCTCCGTTTTTGTTTCAGTCGCCATTTTGTAAATATCAAAATTGTATAGTTATTAAAGACATTTAATAGGTGCACAATTTTGATATTTACAAAATGGCGGATGAAACAAACCCGGAGGGCAAACTTTTTTGGCATGTGTGTAAATACTTGTATATACGTATATACATGTACGTCTTGGTGGAGAGCCGGGTTTAGAAGATAAACACGTATAAGGGCCGTGATGAACATGTACTTTATTTAGAAATATAACCCATTTCACGTGATTGTTTTCGCATAAATTTGACTAATTGGTCTGCTCGCTGGAACTTTTCAGCAAATCATGGACAAAGCTTCTGCATGCTGTCATCAGTAAATATGCACAAATAAAAAGCAAACTGGTCGCGTGTATATTCAACTCTGTATGCCATGTTCGTTGCAATATTTGCTATTCTCTACTATGTTTGTTTGTTTTAATGTAATTATTTTGCAAAAACAGCAACAAAAAACCAAGCCTTACAAAAGTTAGTAGTATAAGAATGTTTAGTAAAGACGAATATATAATTAACAGGTAAAATTCGAAATTTAGCATTAATAGGGTGAATCCTATTATTGGGTATATAATATTACAGGGTTACTTCAAAATTGGGTGAAAGCTTACTATGTATAAATAAAGACATGCACCAACATTCTTGATACCGACATTGTCAAATGAAAATAGCTTATCCATTTCAAAAGCGTGCACTAAATCAACGTAACATAAAATATTCTAATTATGTATATTACACCTAAAAGCCCTTCATTTACATTGTTATAGCCAAAGTTCTAAAATGATGTAATCATGACGGAATTTCAGTTATCATTGTTATGCATTGATTCGATACTGTATACCTTAATTTTTGTACTGAACGGTTAGTTTTGGTATTTCTCGAATAATACCTTAAATATGAATTTTCTACCTTTCACATGTATGCAGAATTACAACTTTAAAAATAATAGGATCACGTCTAATTTTAATAAGTACTATATGTGCATGTAGGTATCGTATAAAGACTAAATATATATAGTAAATACAAATATTTTGTATTACGTTTTTGGCAAAAATGTTTAAAATTGGTTATACAGCTGGGATGTTTTAATATCATGTAGAGCAGAAAAGCAAGGTCTAAAATGAATTTTAGAAATATTTGAATTACTCATCGATTTTCGCAAAAAAACAACAACAACAAAAAACCACATTATCCTAAAGCTATAAATGATGTGTTTTTATAGATAAACACGCATTTTATATGATATTCGTTATAACACTTCATATGCATTTTCATTGAGAGGCAATATAATTTGACCCCAGCTGCTTTGAAGCCCCCAATTTGTTCATTTCTCCTTTTGAACAAAGATGAGAGTATGCAGGTGCTCTTTATGTATTTGTGCACTTTCCAACGTACATATCAGACAGGCATATACCGTAAAAGGGTCATATGTGGGTTGGTTTGACCACACCTTTACTAATGACCTACACAAAAGGGCAGTCCAGAAAAACCACGCGGCTGCCTTAATGGACACTTTTTGTTGCCCCTATAAAAAGCTGTGCATGCAGTTTAATTATCGATGAGAACGCGGAAAATAATTAGGGGGTGAAAACGTGTCAAAACGCAACACTTGCAATTAGGACCGAGGTGTTGACTATAATAGCCGCTGGCTATAATGCGTACATGTTGCGTTTTTGACTTAACTTTAAAATTAATACCTGTACATTAAACATATTTAAATATTGGTATATTTTCAATATAAAAAATGTATCGTCATTTTATTGCAAAATAGCATTGTATACGTCCTACGCATGCTCAGTGGCTTGTAGACGTTGCCGGTGGGGTTTTTATGACATTGCATTACTCCCACGTCCATTTTATGCATGTAATTGTAAAATACGATGGACTGGGTCTACGGGGCCCGGGTGGCAATATGACTTTAAGGGCCCGCTGCGGCCTTGGATCAGGATCAGCCTAGGATGATCAGGGCAGATGATACCATCAGGTCAAGTTGACCTGAATAGCTGACCGAATAGTTGCTCTGTTGGAACTTCCAACAGAGCAACTATTTACAGGGGCGCCAAGAGCCAGGGCCCGTGGGAAAGGGAGGAGAGCAAGGCTGTATATGTCATCACATTTCGGGAAGGGGGGGGGAAAGGTGAGGAATATATATATGGTACTCGTTGTTACCTTAGAAAATTTGCGTTTTTACCAAAGAAAATTTTCATTTTTATCATAGATAAATGGCATTTTTACCATAGCAAAATTTCGTTTTTACCATAGATAAATTTGCATTTTTACCACAGAAAAATGCGTTTTTACCAAAGAATATGCAATTTGCAATCAGCGTTTAAAACGTGGAAAAATTGCATTTTTACCATAGCAAAATTGCGTTTTTACCATAGATAAATTTGCATTTTTACCACTGAAAAATGCGTTTTTACCAAAGAATATGCAATTTGCAATCAGCGTTTAAAACGTGGAAAAATTGCGTTTTTCAGTTTTCATGACAATTTCAAAAGGTAATTTTCACACATGTTCCGGAGGCCCGGGTCCCTATAAATCCCGGGCCCTGGGAATTCCCCCCCTTCCCCCCCCCCTCTCGTCAGGCCTGACTATTTACATATTAAGGGCCACTGGGGGGCCCGCGCAGGCTAGGGCCCGGGTGGCAAACGCCACCCTGACTCTATGGCCAGTCTGACACTGACTGAGATTAATATGATAATGTTATCATTTGTTTTTGTTATCGAAATCACCAACTCCCGAATAACTCATACAAATCATTTGTAAAACAAGCGCTTATTGTCATCAGCATCTCGTTCAATTAGACCAAGTGTCTCCAGATATCAATTTTTGAATGTTTAATTCATGGGGAATTCGTAAATGAGAAAGAGAGAATTGTTTTGGAAGATAAACTATTAAAAGTGATGCACCATCTGATATGAATATCATAAATTTCAAAGATTGGATGGAGTTTGATGAGAATATCCAGGTAGCTTCACACGATTTTATAAAACAAGCACATTAGCCGAGAAAGTGCTAAGATGAGACACAATCACTGCATTGTTCAATATGTATGCAGTAGAACCTGTGTAAATGAATAACCTCTCTAAAAGCATAAACTGTTCCGGTCCCGTCTTGGGACTCGGGCATTTAAATGTACCTGTGTAAAAGCATATTTTTCATCGGCTCCAAGCGTATGCATTTAGACAGGTTCTACTATATACCATATATCTACCGCCGTACTGTATACGCCATGAATATAACTATTTTAATAAAAAAAACTTTGATGACAAAAATTTTGATCAAATGAAGATAGATATGTAAGGGTTTTTTTTTACCTGTAAATAGGTATACAATACATATACAATCATATACAATTAATTTGGAATTTAAATAAAAGAGCAATCCCATATGGAAAAGAAATGCCTTTCAAAATGAATTGAGACACTACATTTTTAGAAATGCATTTTCAGTGTCACAATCTTTTAAGTATTTGAAATGCATTTCTTTTCCATATGGGATAAGTTTTCGTTTTTTTTTTTTTTTTTTTTTTTTTTAAATCTTCCGGTTATTGTTATCGATATAACAATAGATTTTGCCCAAATCTGATCACTTTTAGCCTAGTCCATATATTGTGCTACTCTGCCCTCCTTTGAAAGATGCATCGTGTATATGCAGTCCAATTTTTCAATTATGCAACATTATTTTGTTTGTTTAAACACTTTTCAATTTTAGGTAAAAATATAAAGAAAATTCGTTGGGAAATTTCCTATTAGCTGCGAAAAATGACAAAATTCACATGCAATCAGACTCTTTGTCCGAATGACTTCATTGTCATAGCGGCTGATGTTCTAGAGCACAGCGACAAGCAGATACAACTGTGGTGTCCATGCACCCAAAACGATATAAAAAGTTTTTCTTTGCAAAAACAACACTAAAGTAGAATCAAACATCAGTCTGCAAAACACTTGACTCGTCCACGTGGGCTTGTCATTCCTTATAGAAGTGCATAAGCTTCTAACTCTAATATATAGAGAGCAATGCTCCTGCACGCATGCATAAATGGTGGCGCTGGATATATGCACAACACGTGCGAGTTTTTAACGAAAAACAAGCATTTAAAAGGCAGTTTGCCGCCTACGACGTGGACGTCCCACTGCGGACTTGACTGACCTCAGCCGCAGGTAACGCCATTTCTCCGGCTGCAGGTGTTACTCTGACACCTGGATTTTGCAGAAAACTTTTTTTTCTTCTTCTTCTCTGGGCGAAGCAGGGGATTTGGGAGGGGTGGTTTTGCCCCTCTTTTCCCTTTCTGCTCTCCAGTGTCTTCCACGTCCAGGGATGACCAGCCTGCACCACCTACCTCATCATTCGCCTCACCTCTCTGGCCACATTCCTAGCACCTTGCAGCTAGGTTTTTTTTTGCCTTCCTTTTTTATTTTACAGCCATGGACCACATGTCATACCTCTGTTTTCTTCGTCTTGAAATGGAAGTTTTTCCAAAATGCTTCACATGCGAATTTTATAACGCGGAATTCCATAATGGAATTCTAATGTAAAACCCATGCAAAGTTATGCTAATAATTCTGTCAGTTGTTATAGGGAATTTCGATAATAAACAAGGAAATTGTGTTGAAACAGCGGGGACAAATTATCTGAAATAATTAATGGGATGTATTCAGCAAATGTATTTTCAAAAGATTCCAGATGGTCATTCTGTTTTTTGTATATATCAAGAATTTAATGTTCGGTTAAGGAAACATTGAACAGATTTAGGCTACTGTAATATGTAATCCAATTTGAGGAATGTGTTTCAGTACCCAGTGCAACGTTTCATGCTTTAGCTATAAACTTGCATATAATGTGAAACGTCAGAATATGAAAAAGGGGTTGGTTGTCCGCCATCTTTGCGAACCATTCACTCGGGCATATATATATGGTATTCTCTTTTGGAAAAATGTTTCAGACTCTTTATGAAAAATACTTCAGACTCTTTAGGAAAAATGCTTCAGACTCTTTATGAAAAATGCTTCAGACTCTTTATGAAAAATGCTTCAGACTCTTTATGAAAAATGCTTCAGACTCTTTAGGAAAAATGCTTCAGACTCTTTAGGAAAAATGCTTCAGACTCTTTAGGAAAAATGTTTTACTCTTTGGAAAAAATGTTTCTCTCTTTGCGGAAAAATGTTTCACTCTTTGGGGAAAATGTTTCAGACTGTTTAGGAAAAATGTTTTACTCTTTAGGAATAGTGTTTTACTCTTTGTGGAAAAATGTTTCACTCTTTGTGGAAAATGTTTTAGACTCTTTGGGAAAAATGTTTTAGACTCTTTGAGAAAATGTTTCAGAATCTTTGGGGAAAATGTTTCAGACTCTTTGGAAAAATTGTTTCTGACTCTATTGAAAAAATGTTTCAGACGCTTTTAAAAAAAATGTTTCCTACCTTTTTAACGGGGGAAATTTAAAATTGTATAATATGTATAATCCCTGTCAGATTCTTGGAAGGAAGGCAAATCTGTAAAGATCTTGTTATTAAGTTTGTGACGCCACATGCACATTGTCTTTAATAATTCGCTTAATGACGCTTAGATTGTGCTTATCCCTTTGTTTGTATACATATTGGCGATTAAATCATTCCAGACCAATTAGGAAGTAATTTCAAACTGTTTACGTTTGTAATACGCTTTAAGCTTCTTCACTAAAGAATTCATGACAAAAAAAAGCTGGTATATATACTGTCTTGAATACCTATTAGTCTACAACAGATGAGTCGAAACAAAGCGACGGAACAAAAACTGCTGACAGATTATTGTTTAATCCACTTTTCACCTAATTCCATCACCGAGCTTAATGGTTACGTCACTCGTGCAACACGCGGTTGGTTCCATTTGGTCCAACGATATACTGATGAGGACTCAGTGATAAATGGTTCTGGTTGCCAAGATAAGAAATGGACCGTGGGCCGAAATCCTTTCGGAGGAACACGATGAAGGCGATTAAAATTCATTCATTCATCGTCAGTTGTGCACCTCTGTTAATGTAATCATCCATAGTCTTTATCGCCATTGGAAGGACACTATAGTGTAGCTATGGAGCTCCGTGTTGTTTGGTTTTAGCAGACAGACTGTCTAGCAGAAAATCTTAATCTCATTAAGATTAAAAATAATAACCTTTTTTTAAATTCAAGTCTGTCCTTGAGCTTATTGTCGTCACTGGATTTGCTAAATGTGGTGTTCGAGAATTTCAACATTTAGGTGCATTAAGCTATTTATGTAATACGAACACATAAACAGACGTTAATCAGGACTCCCCCACACCTGGAAAACTTGGAAATGTCAAGGAAATAGGATAGAACTGGAATAGTCAGGTAAAATTGCTTTTATTTTTAAAATGTCATGGAAATTCAACTTATAAATATTACATTTGTTCGTATTCATTAACTACCACTTAAGTAAAAATAATATATCTATAGAAATGGGAAATTCCCTTTTTTACCAATACAAACGTGTTGTCAACTTGTATAGAATTATATATTCAATGGTGTATACGAATATTAGCTAACCTGATAATAAAACTGAATTTTAATTGTATAGTAATGTTTAGCTCAGATATAGCATAAAGAAAAACTATATAATAGTTTATACGGCATGGTTGCAAAAAAGTCTATTTGCTAATTGTTAATTAATTGTAAACTCTACGAGACCAAACTGTTAGGCATATTGTCATATATTTTTGAATTTTCATTCATTATGATAGTCTGGGGAATGAATTCAGGGAAGTTGAAAATTATATTTTTGTTTAACATTAATTAAATACATCGTTTAATTCTAATTTTATTTGAAATAACTAAACCATGCAGAAACTGTAAATCAAATTTAACCCAATTAATCTTGTTTTCGAATGTTCAAGCTAAGTATATATTAAACATGTTTCTGGAAAATTTGCGGTTTTGTTTTCTGAAATCTGTGTCTCTAACAGTGTAGACATCAACACGTGACCACGTTAACGAGGCTTTTCCAATACAGTAGAGCCCCTCTAAACTAATATCGTTGAGACCGAGTGCTTGGTGTTAGTTTAGATGGATTATTAAATCAGAGGTAGATTAGATTGACCATATATATGGGGGCCAAGTTGGGACCAGCAATCTGTATTAGTTTAGAGGGAATGTTAGTTTAACGGGCATTACTTTCGAGGGATCTACTGTAATATTTACTTACGAATGTATAAAAATGTTACGAAAATACTTACAACTTAACTTGATCAGTTAGAATAATATCTCTGATTTTCCATTTTACTTCAGCAGTCTTGTCTGAGTGCTGACAGAACTCAACCATTTTCAAAACCATAAATTAAAACAAGACATGAATTTTCACAAATTTAAAAAAAAATTAATTAGGCACGATATACATGTATACAGTCAGCAAAAAGATGCCATATGGTTGGGTGGTAAAATCCCAAAGTCATCATTATCAAAACGATGAGTGACGAATCTATTCATTTAGAAATATAGCATGAGGATCTCAGAACATCATGTTACTATTTGGACCATATATAATTCCGCCATGAATCATTGCAATATGTCTAATTTGTGCAGTACATCGAGAATGTTTTTTCTCCAGGTGTTTAATCTGGTTTATGGTTTTATCTCTCCCTCCCATGCCCTTAAATTTTTAAATATACACCGAAATTGTGTTCCTCCACAAGTGTTAAACCTGGTATATGGGTTTTTTTTCCCCGCCTACTTAAATAGTTGAAAAACAAATTTCGTGCTATTTCTGGCCGTGATCTAAATCGAACACCTCAGTGCCAAATTTTTACCAAAATTGCGGAATTGCTCCCAGAAACCTTGCAATATACTATATATATAGTGATACGCTTGTTTGTCCTTCCCATATCACCATTCATTCAGCTGAGCTTTTTTCAAATTGATTTAAACAATCTAATTAGCTGGCTATCAATTACTCTTTTCCTAATTAAGGGGGCCATGCATGTGCCCAGCGTGAATCCTATCTAGTGCTGCGATAGAAATTGTATACCTGGGAAACCCAACAGGTGAGTGGAGCAGCTGCTTTTTTTTGCACTTGATCCATTGCTTTTTAAAGCCTTCAAAGCGCCCTCTTTTTTTTGTTACCTTTCTCTCTCTGTACATGTCCATTAAGTGAGTTGACGAGGTGCACGTGCCCTGAATGCCCGCCGCCATATTTACGGCTGCGGCGTCCCCCCCTTTGGCCCACACCGACTATGGTGCGATTCGAAAAAAGACGAATGAGAATAGCAACCACTAGCCGCATAAATCACTCAGCAGTAGCATCGTGACGTCACTTACTTGTGACCCAAGTGAACTTTATGCATACCTTCTCTCCTACTTGGAAATAGTTGGACGAAAAAATTGTTGGCAGAATATATACCCCTTATCGTCTTAGCGTATTCATGGTATTGAAATATCATTTACTTACCATCAGTGGTACTGCAACACTGAACTGATTATAACGTGTAAAAAAATCATGTTTTAACAGCCCTAAAATATAGAATAATTTGTTAGTCTTTGACGCCAAAGAAGAAGGAAGTCGAAAAATGTCATGTGTCATGTGGAACAAAATATTCTGTTTGCTCTAGATTGGCGAATTTGCATTCTAATTTTGTTACAATTGCATTGTTAAGATGTGAAACATGGTTAAGCCTTGGTTAAACCTAACGCAAGTGGTCCCTGTCTTGATCCCTTTATACCCTAGGGCCGTATTCAGGACATTTCTTTTGTGCCTTATGGAATGGTCCATTTTATGCTAATTACCCTACCTATGAAGGTGTCTCTTCTATTGGTCAATTCACGTCATGTGATAGCTCGGCTGCAGTATATATCTAGCTGGCCACGTGAACTTTTTCACTTCAACCAGTTTTTCCTGAACTTTTTCACTTCATGCAGTTTTTCCTGAACTTTTTCACTTCGATCCAACAACTTCATGCGGTTTTTCCTGAACTTTTTCACTTCGATCCATCAACTTCATGCAGTTTTTCCTGAACTTTTTCACTTCATGCAGTGATCACAGTTCTGGTGATCATCTTTAAGCCCGCACCAGTTCACAAAGGATTTACCAAAGTGCCTACAATATTACCTGTATATAAGCCCCTTTGTGCCCAACGTGTCCTTCAATCTACAGTGACCCGACGAGCCAAACATCAACAAACTGAGATAACTAAAGAGTTTGCAGCCACCTTATAGTATGTATGTCAATTTACTACAACAAATGATATCATGTACCGTTTGAGTAGTAGTAGTACAGTGTACCCACGCCCCCACCCACCGGAAGTGATGAAAAATACAAGATGGCGTCACCGGAAGTGACGAAAAACCAGATGGCGTCACCAGAAGTGGCTAAAAACAAGATGGCGGACCGAAAATGACGTAATATAAGGGAATATGGGCGGAAAATTCAAAAAAATGGGGGAAAAGGGACGGGAAATTCAAAAAATGGAGGGAAAAGGCCACAAGTAGGGAAAAATGGGCGAAAAATTCAAAAAGTAGGTCGCTATATACAAATTATGTTTTTTGATGCCAATATTCAGCAGTTTACTATTTTTTCGCATTTTTTTTGATTTTGCTGCCCTTTTTTGAATTTGCGCCCTTTTTCCCTATTTTTTGCCCCTTTTTACGTCATTTCCGGTCCGCCATCTTGGATTTTTCGTTATTTCCGGTTAGGGGCGGGGCATGGCGTCACTTGTTGTTGTGGGTGGGGCGTAGCCACCTCCCACCGGAGATCACCACCCACTAGCGCCATATGGGTACACTGTACTCATTTGGAACCGCCATCTTGGTATGCCACAGGGTCATAGTGAAACAGTCACCATTGTTCTGCATATGGCAGTCAAGCATAAAATATTAGTATTCATCATCACAGACTAGTAATAGATTTCACATCAAGAAACTTTCGCAGGGAACAAAAAACAAATTCAAAAAATTCTCATGCATTGAATATTAATTCATCTGCCTTTTTCACTGTATGACCATGAAATATAGACGCACGTGGAAAACCAAGATGGCGGTTCCAAATGGTACCTGATATCAAACAAGAAAGTTTCCAATTACTCTTTTAGATCTATCAAGAAGGTTAGGGAATACATATTGAAGATATTTTTTTGCTTACTATACAATTGGTAAACTGTGGTTAATATGTTTAAAGTGTTTAACAAGTATATATGCGAATGAGAAAATCCATTTTTGAAACCCAAATGAAAGTTTTTGGATGCTTAATTAAAAATGGACTTAAATGCTTAATCAACTTCCGTCTTAAGATGGATGTGGAAACTGTGGCGTTAGGTGCTTTTTTGAAGAGGTTTTGAATGGTTTTGAGGAAAAGGGAGGGAAGGTATTAAGTTATTTAATGACAGTGATTGAGAGACTGGTAAGGCCGAGGGATTGAAGAAGTTAATTGAATGGTTGCCCAGTTGAAAGACAACACTTTAACGCTTAAATGAAAACTGGTTGATTTATTGAGTGATGGTACCCATGAACATACACTAGGATTAACGGTTTAAATTCGGTAAGGCATGAAGGATTAGGAAGAAGTTAAATGACTTGAGGGATTGAAGGGTTATTGGAAATTGAATTGCAACAAATCTTCAATTCTTACATGCAGTCATTGTTTTATTGTTCCATCTTTTTCAAGCATCAAAATCCTATTCTTAAAATAATCCACACTTAAACATGTACTATGTCCATTCAAATAATTTAGTTGCGTAAGTTACATGGATATCTCAAGATATTTACGACTTTCTTGTTATATATTTCCATATAATTTCTAGAAATTCTGTCATTTATTAATCAATTTAGTTGTGATAGTTCATGTACGAGCTTACTCATATTTATTACCATATTATGCATGGTCACTTTATTCACATCTATACTGGTATGAGAATGTATGCATTTCTTCATGTAACGTACCGGTATATATATATAATTCCCAACTATACTGTATATATATTTGAATGAGCATGGTGCATGGTTAACTATAACAATTATTTCATAATTTGGGGAAGCACATTTTTAAATTTTGAAAATAGTTAATTTGGCACAGAATAAACAATTACTTATAAACAAAAGCTATTTATAACAAAAATATCTTTCGAAATATTATAAAAATCGTTAATCATATTAATGGATTGTGTGCTTAGTACACACTGCATGTTTCATGAAACTGAAACATGGTTTCAGTAACATGTTTCTGTATTGATGTTTGTCCAAATGTATCTGTCCACATCGAATCTGTTTGCTAGTCAAGGCCTTAATACCCCCCGCGCTTCCTTGCAGACGACGCACTTAGTAAATTTACATTTTTAAAGTAAATAGACATATCGTGTCAGTTATCCACGAAGTGAATATCATTTTTTGTGTTAACTATACTACAACCGGGGAGTATTAACGCCTTTTCAGAAGCGCCATAACCATGAAACAGTGTTTCATTGATTTCCTTTGATCTTTACCGCCACTTGAGCGATCACCGAAATGTTTCCTGAAACACGTTTTTTTGGGCTAAAAGTTTCATGAAAATTGGTTGCAAAAAGTTTGTGGGCATCCACATATCACAAACATGTTCCAGTCTCATGAAACATGCAGTGTGTATTAGGCATTATATAGAGATTTAATTTCTAAGATTTAAAGATTCTTTAAATGTAAGGGTTCTCAAATTTAGTAAACAATAACTTGGTGTTGATTGCATGGTTTATACGAAAAGTAAAAACTAAACAATCTATGGAAGTTAATGAAACAATTGGTTGATGTTATTTTTGGTTTTCAAATAGTAACCAAATGTACAAGCATATCTAATTATATTTTGGCACAAAAAAATCAAGGTTTTCCAAGAATGTTTTATAACATTGTCAGCTCTATAGCGCATGAAATGCGTCATTTTTAGAAAAGTTATTTATTTTCTACTGCAAAATACATCAAAACATTTTCGAAATTCCATTTCCGGAATGCTTCCCCATTTCCCGCCAGGGGGTAGAAGTAAGGCATTCTCAATTTCTAAGTGTTTTTCCCCTAACCTTCTAGGTAGATCTGGAAGTGGAATTAGGAACTTTCTTGCTTGATATCATGGGCTGAAAAACTAATGGCCTATAATAATAATACTAATAATTTACATGACAATACCGTGGAATTTCTGGTCATAAAATAACGAGTTGCATTCGAGTGTCGCAGCAAGTAACATGGCGTCCCCATGTGGCCAAGCAGTTTTTGTAGTTCGGGCATTTGTTTGCGTATATTGCGTAAAAGGAATTCCTTCAAACTGACGTGTTATCCCTCCCATCATGCCCCATGCAGAGCACCACTTTTCCCCTATATGGACCTATCAAATAAGTGTCATTGTTGGTGATGCCAAGTGCTTATTGGGAATTTGTGCATTGTATCTGGCACAACTGTGCAAATTAGTAAAATTCTATTTGCACATTTCATGGCAAGTATACATACTCATTTGGATACGTTCGTGCATGTCCTCGTGACTTGGCAAACGGTTACTTGCACATCTGATGCAGAAAAAAAACCACGTATAATGTTGTATACATCCCAAGGCATCAAGACTAATATATGAGGACAACTAGCTGTAATTCACTTTAAATATACCCACACATGACCACTAAAAATTCCACGCATTTATACGAAAAATCCTGACTATATATTTAATACAAATATTGTCAAATTTCTTAAATAGCTACATAACTTTTTAATATTTACAACTGGATATGGTATACAATGAGTCATTTTTAAGAAAACTAAAGGTCTTTGTTCAAATAAGATCATCTTTCAATCTGCATCTTGTCATCCAGTATAAGCAGGGCGTCCAGTAGCCTTAAAAATCGGGAAATGTGCTTGAATTTGTATTACCTCGGAAAAGTCAGGAATTATGCTTGAAATTTGTCAGAGATACCAGTTTGTTGGAATTATACCTGTTAGTGTTGGGCGGTAAACTTTTTCTGAAAAGTCTGATTTTTAAATAGCTACATAACTTTTTTTTTAAATATATAACTGGATATGGTAAAACGATATATATATTTTTCAGAAAAGTTTGATTTTAAATAGGTATTTAACGTTTTTAAAATTTCCAACTTGAGTCGTGATAAAATGAGTCGATTTTACGAAAACTAAGGGTTTTTTGTTCAAATAAGATTATTTTTTAATCTGCATATTGTCATTCGTTATTATCAGGGTTTCTAGTAGCCGTGAAAATTGGGAAATGTGCTTGAATTTGTATTACCTTCAAAAAGTTTGGAATTATGCTTGCATGAAATTCATGTTGGAATTTCCTGTCAATATCGGGTGATTTATTATTTTTTTTGTCCGGAAAATATTATGGTAATTGTTCATGGGAGGGCTACTTGAAAGTCTTAAAGTATACGAGTCCTGAAATTCTTGAATTGTATACATCAAATTTATCCTGGACACCCTGATAAAACATATTCAAACTGATTCACATTCGCATGGAAATGTTTTCCACAGGATTTCATCTGCGAAACATGTTGAAACATGCATGTTTAAAGTTCTGAAAGTACTTGTTTCATCTACATCCTTTTGCAGTTGTTATAAATATAAGATACATGTCCCCAACATTTTTCTTGGAAAAAAAAAATGAGTTTCATAAAAAGGGACTGACCATAAAGGACGTCGTTTTTTGAAAAAAACAAAATTTGGAAGAATGCCCTGTGGGTCAGCATGAAAGAAGCGTGATTAGCGCAGGGTTACCTGTCGAAAAAATTTATGGTTGTGGAGAAATTTCTAAGAAAACTAGTATAGAGTTATAAAAAGGAGTTTGCACGTCGCGGTATAAAGACCAGACGACGACCACTACTAATTCGCCATTGAAATATGAATTTTCACGCTTGTTTTCATCACGTATAAAATCATCTCGCTCATCTTAATGTGTTTTTTCTTTTTCTATGATTTATAGATGCAAGCACAAAGGTCATCGGAGGTCTCCATTTAGTCCGTCAGGGGAAACAGTTGGGCGGACAGTTGACTCGCACCACTCTCCCGCCCAATCCATCTTCCGAGGTGGCTGGGTTTTGAAGGCCCTTTTTCCGTAGTTTTGGCCGCCATCAACCACGGCGGTGTTTATTCAGGATACGTGCTCGGCCCGGCTGCAGCCCTCAGCCGCCGGTTCTTGCAACTTGGGCCCCGTCGGTAACGGCTTTCCCTCTTCAATGGCCTACATCAAGGCAAATCCGTATACCATGAACGGCCTCACGGGACCAGGCATGGAAATGCTGCATTCCAGTGTGGGATATCCAGGTAAAAGCAATTACAGAATTTAGGTTGTGCTGGGGATGAGAATTAGGTTTCATGACTTTTCCCAAAGTTAAATTAAGCCCTCCACACACTATAGACTCAGTTTTCTCCGCCCCGATATGTGCGCGGTATGTTTGGCATTCCAAAAAAAGTGTAAGCTCCTCACACACTAAACTCACTTTCCGAACTCACCTTTATCCGCTCCGATGTGCGCTGTATGTTTGGCATGTCAAATAAATTTAGCATACGATATTGTGCGCATGCGCGAACCCAAAAATCGTGCGCTAGCAGCCGATTTTACGCAAAGTGAGTCTAGTGTGTGAGGGGCTTCGTCTTTTAGAAATTATTGATAATTTCAACCCAAATAAACAAAGGTCCGTTACAATTTTTAATGACTTTATGGGGAAAAGTGGTTTATTTTGGAAAAATGGCAGGCAAAGTCATCATATACATTGTAAATATTACTACATTTGCTTTCATGTAGTCAGTTAATAGTTCTCGTGAAAGTCAAAAGATAGCTTATTTAAATCCAGTTTTTTATTTATAAAAATGGGGATAAAAGACTAGTTTTAATTACGATAGTTATATTTTTTAATTCAAATATGCATGCCAAGGCAAAAACTGCTTTTGATAAGAGTTGCAGTATATATTATTGTGTTGCTAAATGAATTTAGGGTGGTCTTTTTCTGAACATTGTAATTTGTGTATTAGGATATTTTCTTTAAATAACTTGTGTTCTTTATTGAAGCACTTCATTGGCCTTATTAGACTATATTATCGATCTTTTTAACCGGTTGCCTGAAATGTATGAATAAAATAGGAAATTTGGTTCGCCAATTTGGTGCATTGTTTGCATGCATATGTGCAATCATTTGGAACTACCGTGCCTAAAACAGGTGCACTCAAGTTACGCTTTATTAATCGCTTTTAATTTACTTAATTTTGCAGCGTTAAATTAATTCAGAGACGAGATTTGTCGAAATTCTAACTGACTTTCAGAAGACATGCATATGCATTTAATTTAAATTTTTTTAAAAACATTTTTTAAAATTCATTAAAAGTTCCTTTAACAAAAGACTAAAACAGTTGCATTGATGACAACTGCAATTTAAATATATATATATATATAATGTACATTTTGCAAGCTATAATTAACTGGGTATTGCTTATCAAAACATGGGAGAAAATTTGCTATATATAACAACTTGAGATATGCAAACAATTAATGTAAAACCTATTTTGGTGTTACCTTTAATTATTCTTTGAGGACAGTGAACTGCTAATTTTAATACAGAAACAAGAAACACAAAAGTTTGCTACCCTTTGAAGCATTGGCAATTCGACCATTATTGGTTTTATTTTCAAGTAAACTTTTCACTAGGGCATTTGGCACACATATGGTGCGCATGCGCATTATATTCAAGCAGCTCTGCCAAGGTCCACTGTTGAGTGTATTTTGTGAGATGTGCACAAATGCAGCTTGCACGTTGGACTGCAAGAGCAACTTACGGTTAAAACCTTCTTTTGCCTCCAGCATTTCTGCAAGCCCCATTGCAGTAGGTCCAGCCAATTAGGAGGCGTCATTTTAAAAATAGGTTCAGCACATTTACTATGGCCCCCAATTAACTGATAAACTGCAGATATGTGCGAAATTTTTGGGGAATTGTTTGAGTATCACTATCGTTTAAATTTTATATAGTCTTTTACTCAGTAAAATGTTTTTGTTGATACTGTTTTCTAATCTTTACATTTTCCTTGATTTTCCTGACCTCTGTTCCCCATACATCGCAGGCAATCCCAGGAAGCAACGTCGCGAAAGGACGACATTTACTAGAGCTCAGCTTGACATTTTGGAAGCTTTGTTTGGAAAAACCAGATATCCCGACATTTTCATGAGGGAGGAAGTGGCGGTGAAAATCAGCCTTCCAGAATCCAGAGTGCAGGTACTGTGGCATCTTTTCACTTCTGGGACTTTTTGATCAACAACACTGAAAACTCAAAATGTGCAAAAAAAGCCCACCAAAATGTGTAAAAAAAAGTTGCGCACACATAAATGTGTAAAATTACCTATTTTTATACGTCAAAATTTAAAAATATTGACAAATATTGAAAAAAATATAAGACATTTTAAGCATTTTGACATTCAAACGTGTTATATTGCATATACAAATAGGTAATTTTACATATAGGTATTTTACAATAGGTAAAATTACCTATTTTTATTTGTCAAAATGCACAGTAGTGTGTTGTCAAAACATTTCTACATTCTCACATTCTGACATTTTGAGCATTTTGACATTCAAATGTGTTATATTGCATATAAAAATAGGTAATTTTACGCATTTGGTGTGCTTTTTTTTGCACATTTTGAGTTTTCAGTGAATGCATTTATTTTCCAGTGTTCTTTTGCTCATACGTCCATATCCCATTGCAGGTGTGGTTCAAGAACCGCCGGGCAAAGTGCCGCCAACAACAGAAGCAGCAACAGAGTGGAGAGCCGAGCAAGACCCGGCCGAAGAAGTCCAAGTCACCCGTCGCCCCCGCCTCCCCCGTCGTCTCCCCGTCCCACAACGGCCCCTCCCATGTGCCTACCACCCGGGAATCGTCCCTAAAGATGCCCGCGGTGCCCAACCTGCCCTCATCCAACAACGGCAGTAACAGTCCCTACAACGGCATCTGGAGCCCGGCGTCGATGGGTACCGTAGCCGCCATGACGTCCATCGCCGACTATTCGCAGGGCAGCTCCTGCCTGGAACGGACTTCCTACGCTATGCACCCCAACCACCAGGTGGGCAACACCGGCAACTGCTACACGCAGAACTACACATCCCACACCCCCTACTATTCCAACATGGACTCGTACCTGACGACGGGCATGCAGCACCAGATGAACGCCACATCCAACATGGCGTCGCACATGAGCGTCTCGGCGCCCAATGGATTCGGCTCGGTAAATGCCATGGCGCCAAGAACGCCCCCCGCAAACGCGCCGCTCTCGTCTATGGCCAACGACTGCCTGGAGTACTCTGACAAGGGCGCCACCGCCTGGGGCAAGTTTCATGTGCTGTAGCGGCGCTGTCACTTGTCCAACGTCCTCAGGTCGCAGCACCGCCGCTCTGGTATACGACCGAATTGCGATGGCGACGCCTGCCTTTTGTTTTCTAAGGATGGGTCGTCGGTTTGTGCGGTGAGTTCTTTACCAAAAAAAAAAGATGCCAAAATACCGCTTATTTATTTTACGATGTGTACGATTGTATATATAGGTGCATGTGGGGGAAAAGGGGAGAAACTCCAAGCTGCAATGAACCCATTCGAGATTTTAATACATTCGTTATATGCGATTGGAGGTTTTAATGGGAAGTAATGCGTTCATAATTTGAGCAACGGGTTTTATGCTGAATTTTTTAAAATTTTTAACAATTTTATCATTGCATTGAGTTGTTTTGGTTGGTTTCCATGCACTATTCCAAAAAAGTGTGATATTGTTGTGTGGAAGCGTTTATTTATGAAAGTACGATAATTTGAGTGTTTGGCCCAGAAGGGGGAAGTGTTGGTCTACCTTGATAAATATATTTGCATACGTCATCTAGGCCGTATGTCAACATATTTAGGAGGGTGGGGGAAGTTAGTCCACAAATTGCGTTTTACCTTAAAAATCGTACTTATAACCAAGAAAAATCACAATTTTATTGCAGAAAAATGGCGTTTTTGCCTTAAAAATCGCACTTTTAATTAATGCAAAAAAGTTGCATTTCTAGAGCAGAAAAATCGCACTTAATGCACAAGTGCAATTTTCTTTTTAAATTTTACTGATCTGGCTTTACATTTGTAAAATTTCTCTGATTTTTTTTGAAGGAGGGGGGGGGGGGGATGAGAGGTAATGTGCCCCCAATTTCCCCCCTAAATACGGTTTTGTACGTTATCGAATCTATAGCGGCTGGAAACCTACCAAAATCACACAAAACAATGAAAACCGAGTGCTGATTGCTGATGCCGTATTCACACACAACCTACTCACCAGAGGACTGACTTTGTGACGTCAGCAAAGAATAGGCTGAAAACAAGGGTACATGATAACAACGGCGCTTCTGCTAAAATTGTTGTATTCTGTAGTTGTCTTGTGTAGTCTGCTACAGGACAACAATGGCGCTTTTTGCGTCCATTGCTGTCATCACTTCTATGTCGCTGTCTGCTAGAAATGGGAGGGGCTTATGCCCGACCTAAAAAACAAGAGCTGAAGTGCGCATGCTCACACCCTAACCTATCTGGTAGCAGACGATATTCGGGTGTGTGTGAATCCGACATAACTTAAGCAAAGGGTAACCGAAGGGGTACCTCGGACGAGAAGGATGATTATGCGATGTCAGGTGGTACTGGGCTCGTGTGGTCTCATCATTGCTTTTGTGCAAGGTTAGACATTTAATAAGGCAAAAAGTAACTTAAAAAAAAACTGAGCGAAAATTCTCTTAAAATCACTATCATATCAGGATACTTTGTAATCTAAGTTATTCAGGATGTTTTTATTTGTAATTAGTATATGGAACGCTAGTTTTAGACCATGAATTCTTCAGATTCCTGAGTCGCATGTGTGCCTCTGTCCATGGGCACTGCTTGGACTCCGCTTAATATGATCACGGATAATGTTATTCCTTCACATTCACGTTTTATTTTCTTGCAATATCAAAAACAATGCATTTATGCAGGGTTTACTCGTTACCACAATGTTTGCAAACAAATATTTGTGGTGTTGAGGATCACGTTTAATAAGATAAGCGACCATCCATAAGTCACGTGCACTAATTTTGTCTATTTGTGCCGCCATGATTGTAATTTATTAAGCTGTATTCAAACTTGAAATTTGAGTATTATAATTTATTCCTAAAATTCCTGAGGTTGGTAGCTCTTGCTGGAAATGTTGCTTTCGGTGGATGTGAATGTAATTTTTTTCTGATAATTCTGGAAAAATCAGTTCCATGCGCATGCGCACATTCATATCCGGCGGGGGAAAAAACCGTTTCCGGCTGGAGCTGTGCTATAGCTTCATGTACTGCCTAACATTACTGAATATATAAAATTATTCATAGTTATAAATGCATATGGTGTCCAAAATATTTGAGCTGAAATTTAATTACAAATTAAGAAAATTAAAAGGCAGTTTACAATTTTAACCTGACCACTAGGTTGGCGAATCAGCCTATAAGAATTTCTACACCTTTTGGTTGACTTTTTGTATTGGATACAAATTTTGAAATATATTTTTCGAACACCTTGTATATGCAACCTCATTTTCATGATAAAACAAAATCGATTTTTAGGAAAAAAAATGTTAGTGAAAACAATTTAGTTTTTATACGTGTAAATAGCGTCATAGGAAGTTATTTTTTACTGCACGAGAATTATGGATGGCCTATTTTCCCAATGCACCCATGCCAAAGACAATAACTATTAATTTATTTGTTGAGTGTATGATAGCATTCCTTTCACAGTCAGTTTTCATAATAAAGTTAGGCAAAATAAACTTAAAAAAAAGGATTAAATGGGACACTCGTATTGGATGAAAATGTAGATTCAACTATGAGTGTAATTGAAATCTCTTTCCTTTGTTCAAACTGATTAGTTTTTCTCTTGATTAATAAGTTGTGAACACTGAAGAGGTGGAGATGTTTGTTGTTCTAAATGGTCATTTAGAAAAAAAAAGTTCGAAGTATATAGTATATAAGGCAGGACCTTTGAAAATTCTCAGCTCTAACTATGAACATATAACGAATGCATTCCATCTAATTATTTTGTTTGATAAAAGAATGTGCCTAACGTTAGTGTCGTCATATCATCAATCCTATAGTCGAGGTTTCGTTAGTCCGATCATTTTAGAGATTGAGATTGTCCCAAAGTGCACAGTTTATTCCATGGTTGCATATTGTAAGTGTACATTATCGTCATTTTGTACACCAGGAATTTTCAAAAGGGCCTACAGAATGACACGAAGTGGTTAAAATTTCTAAGACAAACTGGTGAAAATTTTCGGTGTCTCATAAGGAGAAAATTAACTCACAAAAATTTAAAATTTTTAAAAAAAATAGGTGGTTCTGGAAATCCAGGACCAGCCCTATGCACTCGAGCTTGATCTGTCTCAAGTATATGGTTGCGTATACTATACTGTATCGGCCATAGGGCCACCCCCTATTGTTCTCTAGAAATTATGACCTTTAGGTGAGTCATTAATTTGGGAATAGGGGTTATCATATTGTGTATAGTAATCGTTGCCCTCATTTGGGCTAATTTCTGAGGACATTTATGTCCAGAGTATCCTAAGTCAATTCGTATAGTTTAAAATCATTCAAACTGCGCTGAAAATTTTGATTTTTGCTATTTATTTGAATTTTATCCATGCAATCTTTTTTTTGTGGTTTTGTGATTTTATCAAAAAAAATCCAATGTCGACATGTGGTGAACAATCCTCTTTAATATGATCGTGTTGCAGAAGAATACATCGCTTCTGAGAATCTGCACGATGTTATCTTAAAGTCTATTTGTCACCCTGCTTTTAAAAATATTTGTTTTTTACACTAATGATCATGAAATTGAAATTAAGAAATTTTTTATATCACTTTCTTTATTCATGTGGTAACCACCTAAATGATTTTAAACTGCAAATATTTTACTAGTAGCCTGTTAAATTTAATCTAAAAATCGAAATTTTCAGCTTGAAATTAAAGGTCCATTTACACATGCATATTGAGTGTCCATTCAGTCTGCATTCAGTGTCAAAACTTAATTGAAAAATTAACGACAATGCGCCGGACTTGATCTGACGTGGGTAAATGGACCTTAATAACCCTGTACAAACCAAATGATGGCCTTTTGTGTTTCATGTGAAATGTCGTTGATTTATTGAAATATTAAAATCGTCATGAAAGAAAACTGTTTTATTGATTATATGATGTTTTTCATGCTCCCGTATTTAAGAATATTCATTAGTATTATTATAGATGTTACACAGTTAATCCACATACATTATGTGATTTTTCAACATGTACAGCACTTACACAAGTTGTCATCCAAGCAACATGTTGTATTATCACCATGTGTCAACTTGCCGAAATTTGGATTTTGAAAGATAAGTATTTTTTGAGTTATTTTATATAGACTAATTATTTTTTAGAACCGTATTCTATAATGTAAATTAAAAATTTGTTGCATATTACTTTTGGTCTATTTTCAAAATTGTTTGTATAGAGTAAGATCTGTTGTACAGTAATTGCTTAATGCCCATGTCATGAAAGTTGCTAAAAATATTCATGACAATACATTATTTTGTAATTGTTTTGATGGGATTGAGTATGGCTTTTTCAAGCATTGTCCAACAATGCGGCATGATTAGAATGATGCATGTTTCTATATAATGGTGTTATAGTTTCGTTTTCCTCTCACGAGTGCTTTGAAAAAAAAATAAGAAATTGCGAAATACGCTCAATTCTGCTTTTTTACACGATTGTTTTTGTCCCTGGTTTTGAAATAATTTTTCGGATCAAATAACAACACGAATTTTTGGTGTAAGATGATTTAAAAACTGAGGTGCCAATCTATTTTTCTTATGTAAACATTAGTTTCAGTCAGTTTAAATTGTTACATTATATACATGCACATGTATATAGTGCATATTAACTTTATAGGTTATTGAACCAATTCTGCATTTTTTTCCCATAAGTTCCCATAAGAACCTTTATTTGTAAATAAAGGTTCAGTATATTTTCGATAATGCATTCACCATGTAAATATAAATTTTAAGTGTAGTGTGGTGATTTGCTTGATTACTGGTTTTTCTGATATTCAAAATTGTTCCAAGATGATTGTATCTGAAATCAGACAAATCCAAAATTAATTTGCAAAACAGCTTTGTTATATGGGCTTTTGAACTAAGCATTCTTATGTAACATTGTAACATTAATGAGCATTGTAGTATACGTATTTATGGAAAATACATATTGAAAATTCATTAGCAACACTACAATTACTAACTATATAGGAAATTTACCTACACGCAGCCTAAAAGTAAAGTTCGAAACTGTAACTTTGTGAATACAAAAAATTTCAAAACTTGATATGCTTGACTTTTTAGGTAAAATGTGACAACATTGTTGGATACAGATAATGGTGAGTAGTAACTTTTAAGTGCGGTAATGATTATCATTCATTAGTTAAGATGATCATCTGAAACTCGAGTTTCAGATCACCAGTTTATTGTAGATGGTTCGGATACATGAAAACTCCCAAACATAATCAAAAGTAAAACTGATGGGTTTAATACTACGTGTTTTTTATGTCCACCATTCCAAAAAATCCGAAATAAATGTTTCACATCGTGTGTCAGATCATGTTACTTACCACTAATTTACTTCCAACCTGTGGTTCTTATATCTCCTGCCTAGTTTCTTCACACCATCATTTTTCAACACGTATCACGGTCAAGTTGAAAAATCTTATAAACATATGTAGCTATAAACATAATTTGCTAATTTATAAACATTTCGTGTTTCGTCCATGCCAACGTTTGAAATAGTGGCGGTCATTCATTATCCTTCCATAATTTACTGTAGCAATGTATCCACGTTGACCTTCGACTCATTATATGAGGGTGAAAAAACTATCAGTGAATGATTAATATCCTTGACATTTGTTGCAGCGTTGTGCATCAACTCCGTTTGAAAACTTTAGAAAGGAGAACTCCATTATAAACGATAGCCTCATTGACCCCCATGAATTAAGGCATGCCGTTATTGAAGAAAGACAATTATATGAATTTGATTTGACATAATTAAATGTAGAGAAGGCAGGAGGTAAGGAAAGGGGCGTGCGTGAGTAGAGAACCAAGATGTCTATCTCGATTTCCGTACTTTTTATAATCGTAGCCGAGTCACATGTGTTTGAACAGTTAGCCGACAATTAAAAATGGAGGAGAACGTGGGAGTCGGGCTCGGTTTTGTTCGCGAAAAATTCTCATATTCGTTGGCTTATGACAAGTTTTTTAGTGGTGTAATTAAAAAATACAAAGTTAACGAGTTGAAGAAGTGTTTAAGGTGTTATCCTGTTCGCTGGCGATTCGTTTTCAAATCAGATTATGGATCCGAAACAGCAAGTTTGGTGAAAAGGTGAAGCAAAGGTAAGCAAGTTACGTAATTTTTTTTTAAAGTTCAATGGCGATATTTATTACGCTTGATTAATCAATATAACAAAATCGTCGGCGTTCCAGAATCACCAAGTAAACTAATGAAATGAGATGCTTAAACTTGTGCTAGAAGTAAGTAAGCGTCCCGTTTTTTTTTTTGCATTAATGTTTATATCCAGCGGCGTAGCGAGGGGGGGCCGGGGGACCAATGAAAGGGGACGGCGGCAAGGGCCCCCTTTCATACCCTTTCATATTTTAAGGGGACATATGCTCCCTTTCTTATGTCCCCTTAAAATATTTGGGGGGCGGTGAATTTCCATCGGCGGATTTGATATTAAATTCAAAATATTCATTATTAAGACCCAGCCAGTTGTCATTTTTGGCACTCTACTTTTCCAGGGCGGCGAAAACCCTATGGCATAGCGTGGACGCGGAGTGGCCATGGCCCCGGGCGGCAGCAAGCGCCCCCTTTCGTATGACTTCTTAAAATAGGAGGGGGGGGGGGCGGCAAAAACCCACGCTACGCCGCTGTTTATATCACGTAATCTGCAGGCTACAAGTTAATGACCATTATTTAGAAATTTCCTCATAGCGCATATGGTAATTGTATAACCTCTGGGACAAAAGATTAATTTTTTGATAAGATGTTCATCAGGGCAAGAATTATTGCAGACCTTAATTCAGTAGAACCCGCTTAAGACGTTTTAAGAAGTCGAATCTTATGGTCCCAGGAGTAGAATTATAATGGCGTTTTTGTGCAATGCGGAATGAACAGGCGCATTGGCATGGTGTGCATTTCTCTGCTATTTCACGGATGGTCAGTCCATGACTTTTTTGCATGAGAATGTTCACTTTGGCGACATGATCGTCGTCAGTTGATGTTGATGGGCGTCCTGAACGAGGATTTTCTGACGATGCCCGGCCTTCTTTAAACCTCTTGTTCCACTCATCGCACGTGGTCGACTCAGTCATTCATCTACAAAAGCCTCTTGCAACATCTGAAAAGTTTCTGTAAAAGTTTTGCCCAACTAGACGCAAACGTATTGCTCTTCTTTTCGATTCATTTGACAAAAATAACCAAACACGAAAATCTTGTTTTACAAAAACTTCTGTTATTTCACAACAAATAAGGTTGTATAGAGAATCTACAAAAACAGCTGAGCTCAGAAAATGTCACAGCAACTAATACTCTGGTGACGCACAATTCATAAAGTCCTGGAACTTTTTTTATCAGCCCTCGTACTGAAATCCTATCTGTTCAGTGCTGAATTAATTTTATTATATATAGATCTTGTGCAGTGTCTGTTCAAATTTTCGATTTCAGTTCTTAGTAAGAGGGAGTTAAATTCGCATAGGTTTATTAGTCTTTAATATATAGTAATTATTGTAGAAGGTATGAGATCATCTTATGAAATACATGCCATATATGCTGGAAAATACCTGTATATACTTGACATGAAACACATATATATTAAAATGTAGCATTGTCTAATCGTCTTGATGTGGGGAAAGTAATCAACTATCAGATGTCAATCGATTCAGGTGGTTAAGATACACAAAAATGTCTTAATTGACACATTTGGAATACGTCTTTAGGTAGTTTGTTACAAGACAATTGACATCCTATTAAGGCTGACAACATGTGACGAGCTTTGCAAAAGTGAGTTAATCATTTCTCATTGCATAAAATAAGCCTGAATATATAGGTAAAAAAAAAAAAATCAAGATTCTTAGCGGCCGTCTTTACCGTCATTCCAAATCCCTGGTTGACCAGCCGTAGGGGTTCCCATGTTATCGGCTTCAGCATCCACACTCATTGATCGGTTCCCATGATCGGTCCCTCCGAAGATATTTTTAAAAAAAGTTGACGTTTTTGGACCCTGAGGGTGGTGCCAGCTACAGCCATATTTGCCACGACAGAAACCGGATTCAAAAGTATGAAAAAATGTAGCGCAGGAGAAGCAGAAAAATAAAAAAAAAATTCAGCGAAGTGTTACAACACTGCAGGGGCACTTCCTTGGAGTGGTTGGCACTTCTTCATCTTGCAGCATGCCATTCAAAACTCAAAATAAACACTGGCTGTCATTTTTTTTTTGAACACGCAACGCTACTTCATTTCAGCCTTGTCAAACGTTTGAGCATCCAGTTTCACTTTGTCTGACCAATTTAAAGTAATAGGTAGCGCCATCAATAATCCCCACAGTGTATAGTTTTGGAAAGCCCACATCTGTCCCGAACTTGTATTATTTTTATAGGAGGCTGTATTGTTTATCCACTCGGTCATGCTACCGAGAAATCGAGTAACGTCCTGGAATAATAAGAATATAAAAAAACTAGTTTCTGGTCAGTTTGATGCTGTTATTGACAAGCACGGTGAGGCGAATATGCGTGCCGAATCGCAGGGCGACGCATGGTGAATTTCTTAAGCAAACTTGAACAGCTAAGATGCAGGCTACTTGGATGTTATCGGTTTTGTAAGGATACTAACTCGATTCGTGAAATAATTCTGTACTTGAGGTAACCTATACTTTCTTGCTTTACTATCCCAAACAGAGATGCCATGATCACCCAGCAATGATTACAAATTCAGTATTTTTTGGAGGAGGTTGGAAACAAATATCGTGTGGGTGTTCTCGTACTCTATAGTTTACTTTTACCTACAGGTTTGACTAAACGAGCATGTCGTCTAAATGGCTGGTGGAGCTTGAAGCGTCACCTTTGCCAAAATTCCACACCTGAGGATACGTTGAACATACCTTATGCAATCTCAGATAATCTGTTTCAGACAAACATGTTTTTGAACATTGAAGTTATATCGCTGTACTGCCCTTCAGCATCAGACGGGCACTTCCTCATCCAACTTCAGTTTCCCGACCTCATTACCACTGCTACCCCACTATCTTCATTCATACCAAATTGTCACTCTTCAAATATCTGCAATCTTGTATGCTTTTAGTTACCTGAAGCTATATATCGCCAATAAAATCAACATCTCCTTTACAAAGAAATTAATGCATACACCAGTCCTGGCCAACCATGCACATCTCCTAAAAATTCCTTTTATTTAAAAGAAAATCATTTTCCAATTCCACATAAGCCCGTCATCCATTCTGATGAAAACAGGCATACTCATTCTACCAGCTTTCTATATATCGCAGGGTTGCTACCAAAATTAGCAATCTAATTTCCCTGATTTTTCCAGACCAAAGCTTTCCTTTTTCCCTGACCAACATTAGCTATTTTACCAGATAAAAATTATCATTTTTTATAAAAGCTTAATAAGGTTTAACCAGTTTACATCTTTAATATAATTAAAAGCATTTTAGAAAAAAGAATGCTGCAAACAATTTTTTTTAAATTTGAAGAAATCGGCTTCTACGCAAATTACAACTGTCGTTTTGTCTTCTTCAGCTGCTGTAATTCATGGTCTATTTCTTACTCTGTCAAATTCTCAATTTTAATTCAAAGTCACCAGACTGCATATGTACTAATTTCCCTAACCACTAATCATTTCAATGAATTTACCTGATTTTCCAGGTCGCTATAGCAACCATGATATGACATGAACATAATTATCACCCCTTCCCCGAATCACAACAACAATTCCTACAGAACATCCATACCAATAATTTGGTTCCAATTTAAGATTGTGTTGACATATGCTGCCAAACGAAATGAACCCCCCTTATCTCCTCCTTCACATAAATTTCGTCCACTACAACCTCCAGATGAGCAGTGTATATAGAAGCCCAAACTTACATTTTAACTAACAATGGAGCACAGAAATCCTCAGTAACAACCAACATAAGGCCTCACTATACCTAACAAGGGAGTGGAATTCTCAGTCAACTAACATATTAAAATAGTGTTCTCCCAATATTTGAATGGATGCACCGCCTGTCTACCAACCTCACAACTAATTAATTTGGTAAATTGACTATTTGTTTTCACGTCTCATTTGTACAAAATACTATTTTTTACCACCCAGCTGGTAGACATTTAATAGTGAGTATATAGGTACTATAGTTTACAATCACTTCTGTTTGTAGAATGCAATATTCTGAAGAAAAACACGTGAAAATATAAAATGGGAAGAAAACAGCCTTACAGTTCCCTGGAAAAACAACTAACTCTTAAAATTGACTATGATATAGTATATCAAACACCTTAAGGTGAATCACAACCCTATCACTTTTAATGGGTGAAATTTTAAAACACAATTCCAGCCAAACCAAAAAAGATTAAATAAAAATAAAAATTATCTAAATAGCTTGATAAATCAGCAATAGTATCACTTTTTCGTTTTTCACTTTGAGCTGGTAGATTTTTTTAAAATTAATA
>JAQGAE010000580.1:0-33268 GCA_034696685.1 Julus scandinavius | reverse complement strand
AGAGCACATGGGATTTTTGATTGCATTGCGCACAATCTCTCTCTTGGTCCTTACAGTTAACTTACATGGGCGACCAGGCTTGACTCTATTTTCCACACTTCCAGTTTCACCATACTTTTGAATGATGTATCGAACAGTTGAAAAACATTTGTCAACCATTTTTCCAATTTCACGAAAACTTTTTCCTGTTTTATGAAGTCCAACAATACGTTCTCTCACAGCAATGGGCACTTGACTTGATTTTGGAGCCATTTCGTAACAAAATAACATTACCCACACATACTGTAGTTTAATTTATAGCATTGTAAAATACCACACGTATTAAGAATTGCTATTAATAGGTTTAAAGTCCACATTTTATTTATGAAAACATTACATTTCACATGGTGTGCAAATACTTTTTTGGCAATGGAATGTAACATTTCCCAATTTTGTAAATAATTGGTACATTGCTCCGCATTTCTTTTTTGCATACATGCAAATAAATGTAATACTAATTTTTTAAAAATGTTTTGGGAACAATTTATTTGTTTATTTACGAAGAATATAACTTTTATTGGGTGTGCAATTACATTTTTTGCCGACTGTATATATATATTTATTTGCATTTGTCACATGAGCATTATTGGATGGGACATTGAACACTGTGTGGTTTCTACTCTTATTTCCATGTAGCATATCTTATTTTTTGTGATAGGAATTGAGATTGTTTTTTTTTACATTAGTTTGCTTTCGTAGTACATTTTTTTAATTGATATTAAACACGAACATTTTCGTATACATCCTTAAAAGAAAATTTCACATACAACAGCAACTGCATTATGTGGTTTGGGATTCTATTTTAATTCACTGCTGTAGTACGTAAATATGTTTAAAAGTGATAGCTGTCCGCCTTTTCCTTTATTTTATTTTACAAAAAGGTATGAAAATAACATGAATTATTAGTGAAAATAATGGGTTAGGTAGAATTGTTCACAAATGAGTAGCTTGAATATTATATAATAATAATATATATAATATATATAATAATATATTTACGGTATGCAATGATATTTATATATTATAAATCCTAAGTATGGTCCATCAAATTCTAATTTCTTTTAATGTTCGATTATTATTTATTGTGTGTTGGATCGATACATGTTATTTTGAGCAAAAGCCAAGTTCATCGAACTTAATGTTCTTTGAATGTTCTTCAACTGTTCTTAGGTATACAGTATTATTATTAAGTGATTAGTGTAGGATCTACGTAGTTCATATTGTAAACAAAGTAAGCTTTTAGGTCCATAAGCTTATACATAGCTGAATAATCTTTTTGCGGTTTTAAGTTAATCCTGTCGATAATCTAATTATGATGATATTGGATTAATTTTCTAGGTAAATCTGAAAAAAAGTGTTCTAATTGGACCTAAATGAAATCGCCGGTTTATAAAGGCACTTCATGTAAGGACTGTCACACAAAGTTTAGTTACTATGACAGCACGGGAATAAATGAAGTACATCGAATTACGAACTTAATCCGTTCCTCGACCGTGTTCGTAAACCGAATCAATGCAGAAAGGAAATAAATATAACAGTAGATTAGAAGAAAGCAGTTTAATATATACATCCATGATTTCCAACATTATAGGAAATTAATGACACCCACGTGTTGTCGTCATACTGACGTTGCTGTGAATCAAGTGCATTTGCATATTCTGTTTAAGAAATTCACTTTAACAATTATTGTTTCAAAAATGTATTATTCTACTCTATTCTGTTGTTAATTATATGATTTAAGTTTCAAATCGACGTCATCAATGGAGTGTTATCCACTGCATCTGCAATTGGCGTGGATAAAACAAGAGACGAACTTTTGTCCTGTTTGCTATATCTTTGAAACTAAAATCGATTTTAATTTAAGTCCTTAGAAATTATAATATTTTTGATGTTACCTGTATTTAGTAAAACTTATTAGTAACAAAGATGTTCTGCTGAAACTAGTAAAACAATTCCAGAAACTCGGACCTTCGAGTGGTCCAGAGAAATATGTTCCTAAACTGAAGCATCGTTCGTAAGTCGAAACAACATGTGGTGGTTGTGTTCGTAAACAGAGACTGCACTGTAATGTTTATCTTCAGTTGTTGCCTCTTGCATGATAAAATATCGATAAGGAGGCTCGGGACAAAACAGTCTAAAAAGCTGATAAGTATATTCAGCCATTTTGAAATCTCCTTTGGGTGAAACGTCGGATACCAAAGTCAAACATGGCCGGATTCCATGACGAAAAATATAGATTTTTCAATCAGCACATTCGGATAGAACCGAACATTTCAGTGTACCGACTATAAAAATCAACCGATCGTGCGACCTGGTGAAATTGTCCATTTGTCCCGAGCACAGGAGGAAGGGGGGTGTATATAGGCGCATGCAAATGCGCAATATATGCTATGAAATGACGTCACTTTTTTTTCGTTTTGAATTTCTCCTGGTCTCGGTTGGCAACCCTCTTTCGTTCGATTTGAAAACTGGAAATGGCATCGCGGTTTTTATGTCACCATTTTGAATTCTCTTTATCTGAGCTCATTTTGGATTCATCTCGGCTTTTCTACTTTGCTTTTCCGTGGTTCAACTGGATATATGCGTCGAATTAAGAAGTATATGCACAACGCCATTATATCTAGCATGTACGTGGATTTTATTCCAGATATTGTCAGCAATTATTCGGGTCGTATCCTCGCCTAATTATCGCTTCTCTCTGACCAATTGGATGGCAGAAGGATGTTGGAAAGGGAATAAAGGTTCGTCTCGATCAACCTTTCCCTATAATATTAGAGTAAATGAGATTTTCCTGTTGGCTATAAATTTACATCCATTTTCGTTGCTGATTACAAAGAGGGATTTGCAACAATTCAATTACGCGCAAAAAGACGATGCCATTTTCCATCAAATTGAATTTGCACGTCCAAATATACTTTTCCGCTCGCATACTACATATATACATGATAGCAACGTCTGTTTATGTATATATTGCACCAGCCAGTATCCTATACTGACAGTCAGCAGCTCAAAAAACCTTTTTTTAGGCTTGGCATGACCATGCATGTATACATATAGTAAAGACCGGCAATGCAAATGGCCGATAAGCTTTTGCAATATTGCTATCATCGTTTCTCAATGGGACACGAATGTTTTTTTCGAACACGAGGACACAGTGACAACGTACATATTGCTTCAATGTGATGATGTGACATTGCTTACTTTAATGGTTGTGGTGATTTTTTCTTATTGACGTTGGGGGAAATGCAGTAAACACAAATTCCGTCGAACAAACATTTTTTTGTGGGGGTTTGAAAAAATAAGTATGGAATGAGACGAGGCGTTGATGTGTGTGAGGGCGTGGTTTCCCTACGTGCTTGTTTGCACATATCCCCAGCGCTTTTGCCTCATTAAACAAATTGATTTTTGTATAGACCTACATTGTACGAAAACACTTGTCAAACTTGTTTGATCAAACATTTTGCATTTCAATTAAAATTGTGTTAAGGGGTGGAATAGGCTGTCTGATGCTGATTAATTACCATTTTTGATTACGCTTCCCTGATTATTGTTTTTTTTTGTGTGTGTGTGTGTGCGCCTTGTTTGAGTTTCTGCAACCCCATGGTGAAATCGTGCATTAGCCTAAATTAACAAGCGTTTACATTTATTAAATATTTACAGTTTTTCCCGTTTCCTTCCCTTCGTATGCTAAAAGATGCATCCATTGAATTATATACTTAGAATTTTTTAAATGAGCAGTGGGTATCCTTGAATGCCAAATATTTCAGATAAGCATAATAGTCTATACTACATAAAATCAAAATCCGTGATTATATGAATCGTATAAATGCACGTGATACTTAAAAATTAGGTTACAAGGTCTTAATAATCAATAAAACCAATCTCAGATTAATATAAAGCCTGTTCTACCGGCCATATAAAAATATTTTTTTACATATATAAAACTTTTAAATATCGCTTGTGTTCAATTAAAATTGTGTTAGAATTTCTAACTTTATAACAAGATATAAACACGAACGACTAATTAAATGTTAATCCCCACATTAGTCCTACATAAAAGCTAAGCTGGAGAGAATGTGTAGGAAAGATCATGGCAATTTCTGATGATGATGTCACTTCAGTCTATTTGAAAAGATCTGAGATTAAAAATAACAGAATCAGGATAACTAAGTTAGAAATGGGATACTGGCGTCGCACCAGATTGTCAATTAAGCGTATTTACCAAGTGGTATTTGCGTAAAGAAAATACTAGGATTTCTGGAAGTTGCCATGGTCCGAGTTTACTCGTGTATTAGAAGACAGGCAGCATTAGCGGTTAAATAATCGATTGATTGCAGAGCTTTGGATGTTGCACTATCTTTCAAGTAAAAAAGTATGGACTCGGCATTGTTGTCGTTTCAGTTTACCAAAAATCCTACAGGCAAAAATTATCATTAAAAATTATATAAGATTTTTAACATAAGCTGCAACTGCAATACTCTACTGATACTGATAAGCTTCTATCCCGTTTCTATTTTGAGCAATATCCATTCGAAAATATAGTGTCTTAGACATGTGCAGCTCATTTTATTATTGAATGTGGCTTATCATAGTCTTGCCGGAAAAGTTTATGATCATGTCGAGATCATAATATAGTGCACAAATTTTAAAAAAAATGATTATTAAACAATAAAACTGAAACATTATTTTGCAGAATTTGTGCATTGTACTTAATTTTTTTACAATTTGGTTCTATCTATAAAAACCATTTGACAAATTATTTCGGGCAAAATAATGATAAGCCACAAAAATCTTGTTATTGTAATAAAAAAAAAATTTGTAGTAAATATTCATTCCTCAGAATTAAATTGACTTCTGAATGTTGGAAGGGGTGCCTATTATGTTTAAAGATTATGATAACATAAACAATTGTTAATTGGATCGTCCATTAGAATTATGGAATTTTTTAAAACTTAAAAATCGCTCTCCTGAACAATTTGAAATGTGTGGCTTATCACATTGTTGCAATAAGCCCTTCAATTCTTGCTTATTAACATGACCAAATCGATGTTTACTATGTTTCAAATACAGTTTTTAATAATAGTAATCTTGGTGATTTCTATACCCAGTTGCTTTATAGTTGTAGGGAGTCTTAAGGTGGTTTTCCAAGCGTGCAGTGCTTTTTGAAAATAGACGGCGAGACTTTTCCAGCATTTGCAATCTTGATCCAGAATCTTAGCAGCTCCGCTCACGATTCTGCTTTTGCGTCGCTCCCCTGATATGGGTTCCGGCGTTGCAGACGGAAAGAATGCCTTTTTACGACTTTTGATATTCTTGACTTTTCTTCAACTTTTTAGAGATCTATTTCATATCCATATTTATGTAGATGGTTTCTACTCTCTATTTGTCTCTCGATCTTTTTTGCAGCTCCTTGCTCCTGCAAATGCGAAGGTGTCTAATATTCCTTATGCGGGGGAATGTGGGAAAGAGGGGAAAAACCCTGAATCTAAATCCTCCGCTTGGGTAATCAATCCCTGAGCTGACGTAAAATAGAAGTCATTTGGTGAACAAACTAGCACTACACGCGACTATGGCCTAACGGGGACTCGTGTGACTCGCATGCGAATGCCTCTGCACTATGGCTGGATTTATTGGAGAACTCTAAAAAAAAGCTTCTTCTTCTTCAATAACTTCTTTATGCTAGGCTTGTCTCACTCTCGCCTGCCTCGCTAGGCTAACTACGAGAAATATCGAGAAGAAAAAAAAGTAAAAACAAGTGTAAGTTTTAGAAGAGTTGATTCGCTGAATGAATAATAGACCAACTTTGGACGACCAACGCTGAATAGCAAAATGTTTCAGGACCGAGAGAGAGGGGGGAAAAATACCATCGGTGGATCAGACTCTCGATTTATCCAATTCATCAAGTTTAACCACCTTGCTCATAGCTTCTCTCATTAGAGATGACAGGAGGTTATGACGCCCTTGACTTTCGCGACTATTGACCAATTGATGCCATTGCCTTCAGTCTAGTAAAGTCTTTTTTTTAAAATAAAAATTCTACAATCGACACGTTAGCATGACAATGTTGCCTCTTTTACTTGAAAGATATTATTTGAGAGAAATAATCAGTTTGAAAAACAAGATGCATAGATGGCGCTAATGTGCCAGTCCAGTCGTAAGTCAACATAGAGATGCGTTTATAATTACTTTTTGTTGAACTTGTTAATCGTTATCCAAACCTGTTATTTTGGAAACCTAGATAAAATGTAATGTTCGTGACACTTTATTACCTTTTATATAGAAAAGTGTGCATCAGCCTTTGGCGGTTATGATCTTGTTTACCGGTAGTTTATGTTCGTCAGTCGGCAGTTAAAATACAGCAGTTAGATGACAGCAGTTTGGGATCTTAACTCTTTATCACCATATGCTGCAATGCTTTTTCCCCCATCCATAGGCATGCATGCAGGCAGGATGTTCATTAACAGGCGTGGCTAATTTGAATTAGAACCAGTAGGCATTTGTGTGCCACAGTGCGGATGGTTTTGTGTCTCCGAGCGCTGCAATAGCATTTCCAGCTGGTGCCATATTTTCGCGTTTGTTGCAGTGCAATGTTGTTGATAAACCTAGCAGTTGCCATGTTTTTTTACGTTCAACTCTTCTTCCGTTCCGACATAATTACGCTTCTGATAATTAGGAAATTTCTCCATCAAGTCGGCCGTAATTGTCCCACGTGTTTTCTTAATTTACGACAACGAAATTGTTAGCATTCTTTTTAAAATGGGCTAGCTAGACAGCATGGCCTCCCACAATGCAACGGACTGCACGTATGGGCCTGGAATTAAACCGGTGGCTGGCAAACAATGACTGATGATCCCAACCCCCTTTGAGCCATATATCCCTTCTAACTCCTTCCCCAATTGCATCCCATTCTCTCTCGCCATTCCTTTACCTTTGTCGTAAGCAAGGTTCGTATAGTCGTGCCTTTTGATGAGATATTTTTTTCTCTCCCTCGCCTGTTTATTTGCTGCGGGTCTTCTTCGGCGTTCCGTTAATTCCAAATTGCTCGATGCGCGATTGTTGTTCATCATCCATTATAAAGTTTAATTAAACTGAAGATATCTGAAATGCCACCAATTGGATTTATTATCGCTCATAGAACTCAGTTTGGGGGAAAAAACAGGTCATTTGAACTGGGTTGGGGATGTACTATACAAGCGTCTCTGGATTCTGCTCTCATGTGGCGCTCCAATCGACAAACTATGTAGCTAACTGGCGAGACAAACAAGACTAAAACACTCAATTTCATTCTTTTACGTACTTTTAACGTTTCGGCGACAGATCCGCTGTCTAGAACAACTCGAATATACAAACTGCTCTTTTAAACAGTAGTTGCTACATAGTGAATCACTCAAACGACTAAAAAATACTTTTTTAGTCGACATTACTTCGAAATTCACTATTTCCCAGACATTCGTAACCATGCATTAACAGCAACAAAAAGTGGTTTGTTTTTGCAAAGACGCACGTCAAAATGGTTTATTAAAATAATTTCTCTTGCCATTGTGCAAAAATCGTTTTGTCATCTTCCATATAACACAATATTTCATTATTAATAAAACTTGATGATAGCAGTGTGTAATTCTGCTGCATATGGCCTTGGCCATTTCGACACTCAAGTCTTGCATGTTTGAGATGGCGACCATATTCATGATCGATCAAATAGCAACCTGAAGCGTTTACGGATTTGGGCAATTATAAGTGTTTACTCGTGGTTTATAGTCATTTTTTTATTGACTAGTAAAACTGATTGTGAATTTCCACACGAATCTCACTAATTAAGCAGTTTATTTTGATGTAGTCTGTTAGCATTCTTGTTGCTTATGGTTTTATCCCATTGGTAACGTTTGTTCACAGAGTAATATCAGTTATTCACTTTAGTGTGACACGTAATAGATTTACTAGAGTAGAACTAACACAAACTTGAATTGTTAAAAATGGCATAATGCGGTGGTCAAAATTTGCTCAAACGTAAAACTTTTTTTTCGATGATTAGTTGTTACAGGGTGAAAACCTTTCTAGCCGACTTTACACACCGTTTAATTCTACTTTACACCCGAAGACAGTTGTTGCAATTTTCGTTTAATTAATTATGAAGTGTTTGAAACATTCCTAACCGAACCCTCCAAACTGGTTTTGAAGCCAGTATTCTGACCCTGAGGAACAACAGACGGTTAACTTCCCTGAAATGCAGATTCATGCACGCGTTTAAGCAGTCTGGATCGGAGGGTCAAAGGCACGGACAAAATAGCATCCATTTGGGTTTCAAAGGGGTACGAGATGCTTGTTTGTCTGGAAAGAAAAAAATAGCTAAATCCCTCGGGCCTGCTTCCCACCTGGTGTAAAATTGCGACCGACTGTTGGAAACACCCGCACTCATGTCTGCCTTCTATGTAGTCTGGGAAGAAGATTTTAGTATAGTACATGCTTTGCTTTTTTGAAAAAGTTTTAAGTTTATTGAAACCCCAGCATTTTTTGTTTGTTTTATAACTGATTAATCGGTTGCTAATTTAGGACAGTTGCCCGTAAAATCTGCTTTTGTTTATAGCTCTTTATGTAGAGCAGCATGATTTATCATGACCGTGTTTATACAAACTTTGCTTGAATTGTGTTAGATTTACTAAAACAAGGGGCTTGTCATTAAGTTTCTTATGTTGACGATGTGTGACTTACAAAAGCATTTTTAAAATTAAGATGAATAATGGAGTAGAGTGTATAAAAAGTACATTTTTTTAAACATACTGCAGGGCTATAAGGGTTCCAGCAGATTGTTTGTTTCTATATGGCCTGCAAAAAGCTCATGAAGTTGACTCTAATGGAAGTACAACTTACAATTTTGGTCTTTATAGTATAAAAGTCTTTCTGATTGCAAGGATTTTGTATAAAGTTCAATATTGTTATCTTCCTCTGCTAGTTCCGCTCGTCGATTATAAAATGACCAAGAAAAACTGTTAGCAACCAAAGCAGAGTGCTTTTTCTTGTACTACTACATGAACTTGTAATTTTGGATGATCAGTAGTATATATGGATCTATGGCCGTATCAGGATTTTACATCATTGAGTTTTTACGTTTCCATCCAAGCAAATTTAGGTCCACTTTCCAGTATATTTCTGAAGTAGGTCTTCGCGTAGACTGCTATCAGCTACTTGTCCTCCTTGTTTTAAGTGCTGATGCCGATTTCTATTGATTAATCGAAGGGATTTCGGTCGCATGAATTGTCCATTTGCCAATTCCTTGGCTTTGCCATTGGTCATCCGTGCTGTCCCAGTGACTCAGCGGTCAATTATGATTCTGTGTTGTCTTCGTTGTGGGTGTCCCACGTGATATCACTCAACGTCCGCTTAACTGGGCTTTAACTGCAATGCAGCAATCTAAAATGGATGAGCATAGCGTTAAAAAAAATGTCCGATAATCGTCCATTGATGAGACGAACAAATTCAATGCTTCGTCCATCAGTAGACTTTTATCGTCGTTGCAATCGATCCTGATGTTGTTTTCTTTAAACGCATTACAATTTTATAATGGCGTGCGTGCATGGCTTGGGAAAACCCTATTTGAAATAGTCACGCCTACAGAAAACGGACATCATGAGGGTTCAGTCGACAAAGTGGTTTGACATCACGTTTTATGTAACGTTGTACAGTTATGTACGAGAGGTTTGTGAAGATCTGTTGTTATCTTGGAAAATCTAATGAATTTGCAATGATGGTATATGATATTGTTTTTTCTATCAAATTGAATACAGTGGAGTCTCACTTATACGAAACATTCAGTTATACAAACAATTTCTTGTTCCCTGGCAAAACTATTTAATCCTGTTTAATGCATTATTCGCTTATACGATATTCAGTTATACGAACCTTCCACTTATACAAAGGGTGATTCCTTCCCCTGATGTAATCCCCATGTGTAAATAGTATTCAATTATAAGAA
Source organism: Julus scandinavius (assembly GCA_034696685.1). NCBI lineage: Eukaryota > Metazoa > Arthropoda > Diplopoda > Julida > Julidae > Julus > Julus scandinavius. Next base: position 23,259 of record JAQGAE010000580.1, on the reverse strand, counting down.
GAGCTTTTTCAAAGATTTTAAGACGAAATAAGCAATGTTTTTTGTTTCTGTTCTTCTTTGCATGTACATATACATTGACACAACTATTAAACGACATTTTTTAAGAAGATTTATTCTCTATTTATTAAAATACAGTAACCATGAAACCTGCTAGTACATGCACATTGTATTCACTTACATGAAGAATTTTCTGTTCCCCCTCATATTCGTATAAGTGACATCCCACTGTAGTTGGTATCGCTTAAATGTGACAATATTATTCCATGGATGAAATGTATTGGCTTTATATGGTTTTCTGGGTTGTGTGCGGAGTATGGCATCCACGTTTCTTATTGGCCAAGCTCACCCAGCATTGGCGTTATTAATGATTTTCGTTCTTCCCAAGATGGCCGCCGTTGAATGCCGTCTCACTGCGGGTGTAGAACTGGTTTGGCATGAGATCAAAACTGGTATGTCTATGCAAATGCACCTTGGTAGAATAAACTGCAAGCGTGCTCGTTCTTAATTATACTGAGGTGGAAGGGTTCTAATTGGGCGGGGCGTGGCCAACGTTTTACTTTCACCTGTGCGATGGCCGACTAGAATTAAGCGTACTAACGCTGAATTATGCAAGGCAGCACCGTTGTTGCATTCATTAACTGATAGCTTCAGTGAATGCAGCCTCAGTGGCACCTCTTGCAATTGATTCTGCCTTTTTTTGCTCTTTGGGTGGTGACTATATGCTTTCTTTATTCATATTTTGCGATCAGTTGCCGGTTGGGGGCACTGTCTGCTTGGATCACCACGCATGTTCCAAATGCAGTTAAAATGTAATTAATATTTGCTTCCCAATAAAATTCCCAATGTGAAGCCATTAGTGTAGTATTAGAATGAGATGCTTTATTGGTGTTGTCTATCATTGTAGTTTTCAATTCGTTTGAAATTTATTACCCTGCAGTCAGCTTTGGTGTACTATTGGTAGGGGGGTATTATAATAATAAGCTGATATAGAAATGATTCGGATACACAAAAGGTTACATAGGGTATGTATAAGCACATAATGTCACTCTTGGGCCGATGGACCTTTATTGTAGGAGGTTAGTTATTATTAGAACTACGATTATTCTTTTGGCGAATCTTGTAAGATGCAACATTTCGACTACTTATTGTTCCGATCATAACAATTTTGAAGTTTGCTGCTGAGATTTTGGTAGTTGCTAATCCAAGTTACATAAATCGGTCATATAAATTAATGCTAACATATAGGTTAAGGTTTGAGCATGCGCATTTCAGCTCTTGTTTTTTATGTCGGACATGAGATCCTCCCATATCCGAGTAAGCTCAACTTGATTGAGCTTTTTCTAGCAAACAGCGACTAATAGAAGTGATGACAACGATGGACGCAAAAGCGCCGTTGTTGCCCTGTAGCAGACTACAGAAGACAACTCTGTTTCGTGTGGACTGTACACTTATTTTCAGCCTAATCTCTGCTGCCTATTTGCTGAAGTCACAAATTCAGTTCTCTGATGAGTAGGTTGTGTGGGAATTCGGCATAAGAGTCTTGATACCACTTCATTAACAATATTATTGAATAGAACCACAAAATTATAAAAATCTGATTCTTAGAAAACTATATCGTACCTTTGAATTTGATCTCATAGTCTGAAGTTCATTACTCTTCATTGATAACGTATAGACAGCCGAGCATTTGAAATCGATATTACACCAAACGTGCTCTGGTGGCATAGAAGTAGCGACAAGTTCATTGCTCTTTAGTAGGTGTTGATAAAAAAATTTTGTCACCTGGTCGTATTCGTACATGTTTTAGGCATTGTAATTGTTAGTCTACCATTGCGATCTTATTACCAGCGGTTCATTTTTAATTTCGTTCATTATGTCCAGGTAAGATTTCATAGCTAATCTATCAAGCTCGGTGATCTTACAGTTTATATAAGTAAGTTATCTCCCAAAGTAGAAATTTTACAAAAAGTTGGCTCATGAGCACAAGCTTGCACCAATGCACAGCATTTTGTGCTGATTTCTTCTCCTTCTGCTCCTGTTCCTCATTGGTAATCTGGCAATGAGGATTTATTTGCCTATTTCCTCTTTCACATGGCACAACAGAAGTCGTCAGGGCATTGTTATCAAGTCGTTTTGCCGTAGCTGGACACCATGCACAATCGCTTCTCATAAATGTGCCCATAAATCAGAAACATTTGCTGTCTGTCACTTTTCATAGAAGATGTCACTTCTCTGCGGAGCACTCCCATTTGTAAATACAAAATGGTATCGAAATAACAGGAAAAGCGTTTGAAGATCCAGGGTGCTCGTCGTCTTCGGAATTATGTATTGAAAATGCCTTCGTGGTCAATGGGACGACGGAATTAGCCAAAATGCCCAGTTGCAATCTCTTTTTGGAAATGTGTGTCTTTAAGATGTCTCGCGTGTAATATATGCAAATTAAAGAGCGAAAAATGATTATTTTTCACTGCTTTCTCAGTTTTGCTTTCACCCGATTTTCACCCGCTGTTTTTGCCCTGGCTGAAGACGAAAAAAAAAAAAAAAAAAAAAAAAAAAAAAAAAAAAAAAAAGCGTAACGAGCACTACGACACCGAGCAGTTAACGCAAACGGCTGAAATGATGGTGAACTACTGATTTTATCGCGTGGAGTGAACATTAGTATAGTTGAACGAATCCTGGTTCCGAGAAATCTCGCCAGTTTATGTGTACATAATATAATCCATTTTTGAAATTAACTTAATGCGAGCGAGTGAGCGAGTCATTTTCAATGCTGACTGTGCTTTTTTAAGTCTACGAAATATGCGCGCATTTTTACATATTTTGTATTTATATGCGTGCGACTCGTGTTTTTAATCTGCGAGATGTGCCTTTTTTTTTACTGGAGGCCACTCGCAGCCTGAGAAAACGAGATATCAAAAAGATTGCCCTATAAAAGAGCGTTTTCCAGTTATAACAACGTTCTGCTTCAGGCTCGTTTTGGCGTAAAAGTGCGTGGAAGTGGCCCCATTCTATGCTAAAAACGTGGAGGAAAATTCAAATTGAATTAATCAAAATGCCTAGATCACGTTTTCGGCCTCGGTCACATCCTGCATAAGTGTAAAAATGCGAATGTTTGAACACTTGGTCGTGATTCTTCTCCCGAAATTCATGCGCAGCGAGAGAAACGATTTCGTGGCCATTTTTTAAGCCATTCTGCGTTTAATTAATTTATTTAATTAATTGGGGGAACCGCAATGCCCGCTGGCCATAATACTATGTACATTTTATGCATGCTTTAAGGTTGACATCGATTGCTAGTGAATGGATGTATAGTTCATACAGAGTAGATAACTCTTGATATTTGCGCTTATTTTGGAGGAAGGAGGACAGGGAAGTTTGGAGCGTGAAAAATAATTACAATTAAAAAAAAAATACGAACATTCAATCTCTAATTGTAGGAATTCGAATAGATATGGGAGAGTGCCTCCACTTTTTTTAAATGCTGTTTAGTTCTTATATCGCCTACTCGATGGCGCCACTTCACTGCTAGTGGAAGTATTTGCAGGAATGGTTTAAATTAATTAACCCACAAAACAAACTTAGTTGACTGACTTTCTGTACAAAATCTTTAATGCTAACATTTTCCTTAGAAATAAGAAGTGCATGACTAAGTAATCATGCATCAGGGTAACCTATAAATTTACTTGTCAATAATCCTCATGTAGCAGTTTACTTAATGCAAGGAAGTTCCAACGAAGATTGGATTTTAATGGGGTTTTCTGAAATTCATTTCACTTATCATTGATTCTAAAATGTAAGTGTAAACCTAACTCAAGTCCTTAAGAACGCAAACATCGAGTTTCTGGCATTCAAATTCGGTTCGTTATAAACGAAAAAGGTGGTTTAGTTCATATTTCTGTATGCTTTGACTCAACGACCTTATAGCTTAAGGACTTTAAATTTTATGCAGTACTGCATAAAATTTAAATTCATATATTGTATCTTGCCCCGTGGCTCTTCCCTTTTGGTTCTTACTTTGCATGCTGAGTTGCATATCAGTTTCACTACTTTGTAACGGAATTTCCGTTTTGCCTTTATGCATTTGTTTCCGCTTCTATTATACACAGGTTCTGCTGATGTACTGGCCCCCCAGATTTGGATAATAACTATAAAATACTGGAATTAAGTCTCTTCAACACTTTTGATTTCTTGGAAAAGGGATTTTGCTAAAACATCGCACTGTTATCTGTCGACTGGAATCAGTGATGAATCATTGACCGATCACAGTAGGGGAGACCGGGGCACAGTGGTACACTTTTTAGAATTCGTTTTTTTATTTTGGGAAAAATATTTAACTTGTATCATTTTAAAAGAATAACACACAGTAATATACGTTAGTGATTAATGAGTTATGATTAATGAGAGATTATGCAAATATTTCCTAAAAACATTAATTGGGGTATGCTGGGACATGTCCCACTGTACCCCATAATGTTGTGGTCAACTGTAACCCGTATAACCAATTTGATTTGAATAAGGCCTTACAGCTGACCACATGGCTAATTAACATAAACTTTAGATTGAAATTATAGCTGGATATATACACTCGTCAATGGTATATTGCAGCATTACTTATGATTTATAATTACACCTAGAATAAAAATCCAATTGCGAGTTAAATAATTACTTTTCACGAACAAAAACTAACTGCAAATAGTTTCTTCTATACTTGTGTCAGATCGCAGAAATTTTGGTTAATGAAAGAGTGCTGCATACAGCTTCTTTGCAAATCAAGAGCATCAGGTTGCTGATAAAACCTGATTTTTATAAAGACGTTGTACCACTGTGCCCCGGTCTCCCCTATAGATTTTCGAATTTGGTATCCCAATGAGGAGATTAATTGAATTGAGAAAGGACCATTGCTAAGACGTTATCGGTCGCGATTCCTAAAATCGCTGTGCATTTATGAATAGCATATTAAAGGTATCTATAATGGGAATTTATTTTTGCATTGCACGCTTTTGTGCCTCGGGTGGAATTAACCACTTCTGGCGGTTGGGTTTCTTAAATGGCTTTCACATTAATACTCGTTGAAACCTCGCTTTTGTAGCTAGGCGTTTCAGTCGTTTGCGATTCCTACCATGGCTGTGTGGAAGCACAGGGAGGGAGGGGGGGGGGCTTTATTTTCTCCAATAAAACACAATTTATTGTGTGATTTGTGTCCCAGCTCTAACTCGCACATAATTTCCAACGCGAAAACAATCTTCGCGCCACGTGTTTGTAAATTTCAACGTCGAAAGCTTCCCGACCAAAGGCGGAGTAAACGGCGCTCGTATTTTCTGCCCTAACATGCACTTTTCTCAAATCTTATTTAATCCCAACCGGGGTTCACCTCAATATTTAATAGCGACAAATAGAAATCGTGCATGTTTACCATTGCATACGTTGAAGCTTTGACTTCCACTTTTACTGGTAATGACAGTTCTTTTTTCTTATTTTCGTGATGCTCGGGTTAAATCATTCATGTGTCTATATGTTGTTTTTTTGCATTGAGGCATCTGAACCCACCTCATGTTTGGAAATTCAACAAATTCTCTTCAAGATTTCATTCGTAAATAAATACTTTTCGGATTGGCTTCAAACTTAGTACTTTCCCTCCACTAATTTAGATACAAATTTCCATTGATATCCTCGATGAGATATACGTAGCTCAAATGAGAGAAATAATCATACAAAAACCGTGATTCCACCGATTGATTTTCATTTGTATGATCATCTCTGATAATATCAAGATTACACAGTTCGGATATTTCTTTGCTGGTGGTTTAACGATTTTTTGTTTGGTTTTCGTTGATCATCGAAATCGAGATTTCTGAGAGGAATGACACCATGCGGTTCACTGAATTGTTTATATTACCGTATTTCATTCTGCAACGTTCACTATATACTGTAGGCGAGTTTTATTTCCAAAACACTTTGCATTTCGAATCTCATTAGAATCACACGGCTGTAAGTTGAGGAATCCAGATGCTAAATAGTATTTTCGAAGAAACTGAGTTAAGTATAAACTATGGTTGCTATTCTATTAAGTGCTGTTTGCAAATATGCATGGATTCTATCTTTAAACTGCTGCCTTCATTCCTTTAGTAGAAGGAACGAATTACTTCTATGCCGAGTCAGCTTTTCTGTCTTCCCAGGTTTTTGTGTGCAACTAAGGTCAAATTTTTCTTAAGAAGATCATCGATCCAAAACACACATACAGAATGTCAGATTTTTATATTCTGGTGTCTTATCTGTTTCTCTTTGTGTGCTTTATAGATTTCTACAAGCTCTACAGCGTATTTTCCCACATTACAGCTTATTTGCCATATATATTCAAACAGCTAGGAATATATTGTGCCAAAGTAGTCCCTTCGATCCTCTTCCGATCCAGAAGTATTTCGTGTTGAACTTTTTACATCCAAAATGCTGCCACTTGAGCAGTAAAAATCTAAACTCTTTCTTGTCTGAGTAATAACCGCTAACCTCGAAATTGTGCAGTGTTCGGGTCCCATCTTTTAAATTTTTAATTTTATACAAATGTTGATCACTTATGCATTATGTGTTGCCTCTGCCCAATTTAAGTTAACTTAATGCATTGTTTTTATAAATACAGTATAAAGTATACTGGTGTACATATATTTGCAAACACTATAATATCTGTGTATTCATATTTCCAGCTAGAGCAGTAGTTTTTTTTTTTAAATCCTATTATATAATGTGTGATGTGTGTGTATACACATAGTGTTATTGATATGTTTGTCGCAATGTCAAAATAGGGTTTGTGGTGATTTTTGGGTTAAGAAGGATCATTGGTGTGTTCCAGTGATATTGACGCGTACTTTAATTGTTTACACTTTAGCGGGCTGTGCCATTCTCTCCGCAATATCTTTTGGATTTCGGGATAGTTTATTGGCAACGATACGCCTAAGTGGCCATTGTCCCGCTTTCATTAATGCCCATTGGTCCAATTTGAAAGTTGAAAATGCGATTTAAGAAGAGCGTTGCCGGAGAGTGGTGCTCGGAGGTGGCAATGATTCAGGATGTGATTTCCCTTAGGTCCAACATATGTTCGGCAGTGGGACCCGCTTTATGGCGACCGGCCGTTATTCTTCTTTGGTCCGTTTGGGTAAATCCCTTACGGGTCAGTCTGCAAAACCTGCTTTATCACGTCTAATATTTCGCAGGCTTTTTCACTTGATTTCTCGCGCAGAGAGCTTCCTCTTCGTCTTGTGTACTCTTGATAATTGTGTCTTTTTCTATAGTTGAGCTGATGGTCCTCTTTTATGACTTCATATCCGCTTTTATCACGTCTGAAGCATTCAACCATCTCCAAAAAGCTTTTGCTCTATAAAATAGTTTTAGTATTTTTCTCGGCTCGCTCTCTTTCTCTCTTTGGCACTCTTCTACTTTGGCTATTTATGTAGCCCTGGGTTGTAATATGTTTGCCTCGAAACAGCTTTACATTTTTGGCATGCTCCTTTGACGACGGCAGCACACGGAATGGACGCCTGCCCAATGGGGTTAAACCGTATATTTAGCTATAATCTAATAACAAGCTACTAGAATTGGTCGGAACGTTTAAATGACATTGTCATTGATTGTATATAGAAGAAACACGAGGCTCGTGAAATATACAGCAAACTTATAGAAACAAAATGAAGGATTACTTTCGAAGCACCCTGTATCATGAAACATGTTCCTGTCCAATTGAAACGAGGGAATAAAAACATTTGGCTAAGACCATTTTTCAATGCCTCGAATTCATTGTCATTATTGTCTTCTTAGATAACTATTGGCACAGGCGGAAATCTATAATATGACTTTGATTCACGACTTTGCATTATGATGATGAATGCAAGATATACAGTATGTCATGGGTAGTGACAAATCATGCATTTCTAAATGATTTTTGCATTAATGGCTTGCGTTGAAATGCGAAAGCATTAAGTGGTAAAAAAAAATAACGATAGAAAAAAACCTGTCATAAAATTTCTCACTTGGAAAACTTGTGACAAATATACATTTGTTTCATAATTTTCTTTTGTCTTTAATATAGTCTTTAGCCGAATTGTACATATCGACCCATTTTCCAATTCTTTTTCCAAGGAATGTCACTGAGCATGGTGCCTGCATGTGTTAACACATTTCTGATTATTTTCCTTATGTTGTTTTGAATAAGAATGCAATAATAATTTTCGTATTTCCATCATTGCATTTTGAATTGCCTATAAAGAGCAATCGTTGCTGTCAGTATGGCTGCCAGAAAGCCCAGAATTTCAATCAGTCGCAATTTCAGTACGAGATGCATTTTCAAGGTGTTTGCTGTATATTTTCTATATTTTCCTTAAGCGTTTCTAGTCGTGGTCACCACCACCTTCTGCTTCGCTTGTTCCTGTCATTCCGTGCATTGTGCCCATCTCTTTTTGTACCCTCTTTTGTGCCACCACTGCCTTAATATCTAATTCACTGTCATTCTAAAAGGAAATCCTATTTTTGCTGCTCTAATGATCTTCCTATATACTGGCCGTGCGTGCTTCTATGGCAGATTAATATCGATGGACATTGGCTACTCCGAGCTATAAACACTAACTCGGATGTGACATCGCAACATGCCCTGGTGTCACTCGCCAGTTGTTAAAATGTCAGTTTTTTTTCTCTGGACTGGCTTTTGTGTCTTTTCTTACAACTTGATTTTCGATTTTGAGATGGCTGACCTCGTGCTTCCAACCTACGACAGCTTGCATGGACTGACCAGTCAATCATAAGACAGAGGGAAACAGCTTTGTGCAATGCTATACTCTAGAGTCCTCCTCCGCTGCATTGTCTGTATATTCTAATTGAGATTTTCGTGCTCTGGCCTCACTTCTCTGCCGAGTTAATAGTTCCCTGACATCCGAATTTACATCGCACTCGACTATGCCAATGGACCCACGGACCTCGTTGCCTTTTCTGACAGAAACACGATTTTTGTGAATAGGACTTATGGGTATTGATTGTACTGCGCAGTATTCCCGACTCGAACGCTATGCTATTTCCTCTGTTATGGAAATGCGGTTCTTTTTAACCTCACTTGTCACTCATCTTTGGAATCAACGAGTGCTTATTGATTTTGCTTTGATTCTGAAATCTTCAGTCAGCTGGCCTGTACTGAATCTTCAATATTGTATGGTAGTAGTGGTTTTAAGGGGACGATAAAGCGAAAAATCACCATTTGAAATAAATCTCAAAATATTCAGACTGATGCTTCGTGGACATTTTTCGGTGGTTTTCAATGAAGTATACGAATCAAAAAATGCTGAAAACCTGGATTATGAATAGTTTCATTGCGGAGAAATCTTTTACTATGATGGTCGGTTTTCCGATTAAGTAAATTTGGGTTATGGAGTATTATATGCAATACTCTATAGTAAACATGTACGTGTAGTTACTAGTCGGTTTATGTAAACATGTTTATCTGGAAAAACAATGAGTCAGGAGGATGTGGAAACCACCTTAACAGCACATGTAGTAAAAAAATGTAAAGGCTAAATTCTATTTGGAATGAAAATAAGTTTGGGCTGTTTAGAGAGTAAACACTGAATTGACATAAAAATGAGAAATGGAGAATCCAAATAAAAAATCGCCTAAACAAGCAATTTGAAAAATGCCGAGGAATTCCAATAGAAGTAGTTTTATCGAGCCCTTCAAAGTCTTTGCCATGTGCATTGTATGGCGTTCTCATTGCTGGTATTTCTGAAGAAATGTCATAATGGTGGCGAGATCATATACTCGCTGAGAAAACCCAACAAAAAGCAATCTTGCTCAAGGCTTTTGACTGGGCTTGATTGATCGCCATTACATCACAACTCTCGTTTATTCAATTCATGAAGAAAAAAAAATGTTAGAATGCATTGATAGAAAGCAATCTGATGGCCTGTATTTCTTTAGATTCGATGACGCGGATATGTCGTATATATTTTGGTTTTGAATTTCCAGCTCTGATACTAGCTATATATTGCAATCGTATTATTCAACTTGTTGACTGTAGGGAATTGCGTGTACAATTTGGTCAAGTTAACCCTTCAATATCCATTTTGAAGTCTTTTATATTGAAAAGTGGGCTATTCTTATAAAGCATTTATAAATATGTATTGATTGATGGCGCCTTGATTCTCATGATTCTATATATACTGTTAAACTTCTACGAAGTTGGTTTTTTTGCAGAAACAATCAATATTTCGAGAAGTTCGTTTATACCAAGGGAGTTATTGTACTTGTTTAGAAAACATTGACTGTGCTCACTGTTTCAGATTTCTTTTCTTGAAGAGGAATTAAGTTTCTAATGGTTTTCTAAAGATTGAATATATATATAGACCCGCAGTTGATGTTGTTTAGCTACTTGCTAATGCTAGTCTTGCGAATTGTCCGGATCTGATTGTGAATACAATGCTGCTCGGACAACTTAGTGACAAACAATTTAAATCAATATTTGGAACAATGTATGGTTTTTGAATGAGGTATTCCGTTACACGAAATAGGGAGGGCTGAACGAACGCTCAATATGCATTTGTATGCCATTGTACCACGACAGCGGCATAGAAAAAACCTCGTCAATTCCACGTGTACGCGATGGAAATGGTTACAGCAAGGAAACGGAAGCAGTCTCCGATTCGAAGATGGTTATACAGATTAGAACATAGTAAGCGTAGCAAATTTCCCTGAAGGGGATTTCGGGAAGTACGTTTCAATGAAACACGTATCAGTAAAATCTTTGATGCTCTATTTGTGACAATTAGATGTACTTTCTGGCTAGTTTCGAATTTGTGTTAGATCGATAGAAAAGTGGAAGAAAAAGTGGTAAAATACATGTAGCCATTTTCGATATTTGGACAAAATTGAAGTAGTATTAATCGAATGTACAGTACAAAAGCTATGCGTTGGATTAATATCAAGCACATCAAATTGAAATTTCGCCATTTTAAATTGCTGCTTCTTTATTAAGAGTAGGGGAGACCGGGGCACAGTGGTACAACGTCTTGATAAAAACAGGTTTTATCAGCAACCCAATGCTTTTGTTTTGCAAAGAAGCTGTATATGCAGCACTCTTTCATTAACCACAATTTATGCGATCTGACACAAGTATAGAAGAAAATATTGGCAGTTAAAGTTTGTGTTCTTGAAAAGTAATTATTCAACTCGCAATTGGATTTTTATTCTAGGTGTAATTATAAATCATTAGTAATGCAGCAATATACCATTGACAAGTGTATATGTCCAGCTATAATTCCAAACTAGTTTATGTTAATTAGCCATGTGGTCAGCTGTAAGGCCTTATTCAAATCAAATTGGTTATACGGGTACAGTGGACCACATTATTATGGGGTACAGTGGGGCATGTCCCAGCAGACCCCAATTAATGTTTTTTGGAAAATATTTTTATATTTTCTCATTAATCATAACTTTAAATAAACACCATGTTTAAATTTGTTTTAAAGTAAAAATGGTTCACAATCACAGAAAAAAAACACATTTGGATAAGTAAGCAGTGAAAATATACGGTTAATTTTAATCGTTTTTGTAATTTACTCGAAATTTTAAATTGACGTGCTGAATTAAACAAAATCAATGTGGTGTTCTTTTTCTTGTAAATTTGTCTTAATTTCGCGTGTACCACTGTACCCCATGCCATGTCCCACTGTGCCCCAGTACATAGGGGCACAGCGGGACAGTCTGCGCAACCAACTTTAATCTTTCATAGAAAAAAAAACTAGTAGCTCTTAAACGATGACAAAATGTATACAGATCCTGAAGGCTTGTATATTACTGTGTTATTCTTTTAAAATGCTACAAGTTTAATATTTTTCCCAAAAAAAAAAAAAAAATTCTAAAAAGTGTATCCACTGTGCCCCGATCTCCCCTACTAAAAAGGGGATCTTTCTTAATTGTAGTTGACGAGAACATCTTAGGATAATGAGAATAATAAACAAGGTAGATTTCTAGTTTTCGATATTGTGCACAAAACAAAATTGCAGTAAAAGTTCGTTACTGGTCTTTGTAGTGACCAGAACTGATTAAATCGTACGATTTCTCTCATCGAAAGTATTCCCGCAGGTTTTAGACATTTTAGATTTTTCCTTTAACATTTTCTTAATAAACTAATTACTTGACATCGCAGTGTTGAAGGCTGTTGAGAATTTTCAGCCGTCAGTCCGAAATCTCAAAATTCTACAACGAGTTAACCGTTATATCATGCAGAAATATTTTCCAATTAAGTTGACGTATACGCTTGAAAATGCATTATTCCACGTTGTTATACCTTCAGCGAGTTCTTGAAGATTGGTACATATATATCCTTAGAGGCTGCCACTTGCTTAAAAGACAAGAAAAAAAAAGGAAAAGTTTGAAACTTTAAATTCGTGTGTGTGTATAAGGGCTCCCCTCTAAAGTTGGCCATCATAGGCCTATGATAAATGAGCTTGTCTGTTTCCAATTACTCCTTCCGGAATCGACGTAGGCAGGTACCATTTCCCAGACGTCCCTTTCAGCAATTTATATTTTCCGTATTGCTGCGAGAGTTCCTGCTCGTGCCTCTTAATGGAATCCATTTGAAGCATTTAGGGCTGCTCTGTTTAACTTTTATCTCCTTGCCGTGTTTTTCTTGAATATGCATAATTTAAAGGTGCTGCCATTAGGTATGCGTTCTCCTGAATGGCAATGGACCACCGCACCTTCTCTCTCTCTCTCTCTATTGCAGTCTACAGCCCTTCTTCCACCCCACAATCTTCACTCTTTTTATCTCCTCTAAGAAGCAACTTTCTATCATAAAATCAAGTAAAGATCAATCGAAGTCTTCAGAGACAAAAGATACCCTTAGGTAGCTTCTTGGCACGCGATGCACTACCTTTATGGTTGACTGTTACGCCATTGAAAGGAGTAATACTGTTCGGAGGACGCAATCTTGGGCATTGAAACCTGAAGCTCAGAATTAAATTTGTTCGAAATGATTCCTCTTAAAACAAGAAATGGAAGATCGCATTAGGAATAGTCAAGAAAAGCCATCAGAAAATGGACGATGCCAATACTCTCGTGAGATTTTTTTTTATTATATACATCATTGACAGAGATATCCTCATCCTTTTAAGATTGCCGGTTGTGGCGCTGACTGTACCGCGCCATTCATTTTTTATTTAGCACAAATTGCTTCTATTTTTGTAAATGGCCGACTCGCAATCCATCACTTGAATTTAAACAAGGTTTCGTTTTTGTGCTTACAAAGTCATGCATGGTCACTCCTTGAAAGATATAGTATGGGTATCATTTATCCAGCCGATATTGATAAGGTTGATTTCATCAACATTAACAGTCAATGGTATTGCATTGAAATTGATTGGTTAAAACCTGTTTCAGGTTGTCGGTGAAATGAAGAGAAATTCAGCGTGACCATCGGAGAGAAAACGCTGTTCAAGGAAATGTTTTCGATTATTATAATTCTTAACTTCGATGAAACCTATCTCAGCATTATACATAGATACAAGTTTTTGAAATAAATTATAGCTATCAAACAAGAAATTGTTTCTAAATGTATGCTTTTACAAAGTGATAGCCTGTTAGCAAAGGGTTCTGACTGGTTCAATGTCATATTCCTAATTTCTATTTATTTAATCTGGAACATCATCCTGAGGCAAAGTATTATTTCGTATTAGAATAAAATCTAGTATGAATGACAAATAGAGTGGAACCTCGGTTTACGAACGATGCTTCAGTTTACGAACACATTTCTCTGGAACACCAAATCAAAGGTCCGGGTTTCTGCAATTGTTTTACAAGTTTCAGCAGAACATCTTCGTTACAAATAAGTTTTACTAAATACAGGTAACATAAAAAATGTGTTATAATTCCAAAGGATTTAAATTAAAATCGATATTAGTTTCAAGGATGTAGCCTACATTGCGAATATGGCAAAATTTTGTCTCTTGTTTTATCCACGCCAATTGCAGATGCAATGGATGACAATCCATTGATGACGTCGATTTGAAACTTAAATCATATAATTAACAACAGAATAATAGAATAATACAAATTTTCCTAATGGAAACAATAGTTTGTTAAAGTAAATTTCTTAAACAGAATCAGCGAATGAACTTGATTCGCAGCAACGTTAGCAAGACGACACCGCGAGGGTGTCTTGTTTCCTATAATCTTGGAAATCATATATTAAATTGCTTTCTTCTGTATTATTTCCACACATGAGCCATAACATGTTAAAAAAAATTCTATGACAAAGAATGCATTATTTGGATTTACATTAACCGTAATGAGGAAAATTGATTCCGTTAACGAACTTCGGTTCACGAACTGGGATGAGGAACGGATTAAGTTCGTAAACCGAGGTTCCACTCTACAGAGAATCCCCTACGTTACATCTGGTGCATATATAGCAGAGTTCAATAAAGCTGCTGATATAATGATGGACAAAGACCATCAAAGTATAGCATTTGCTTCGAGGAGAGCTTTAATGTGTATGAAAAACGTGTCCAAACTTTTTCTCGAGATAGGCGTGTTTCTATTATTTATGATATGACGAAAACCACGTTTATAAAAATGACCTAAAATATTCGTCCATGGTCAGTGTTTAAACATTACGAAATTGTAAATCTTGAACATTGTACATGCATGACAGGACAGACAGTGCGCCATTCTCAGTTTTTTCTCGGTTTCGCTCCGCAAACAGAAGAGGTTTTTCTCAATGCTCGTCTCCATCTGTAAGCCAATATACTGACATTATCCCTAGTCGAAAGCTTTCGACAACTTTCCATATCCGAGCGTTAATATTTTTGGAAACTCGATGCTCAGCGCCTTGGAAGTGGCTCTGATTTTCCGCTCGCGTGCTATTCATGGGAACAAGTCCAATTTTCGATTTCGCAAATAAAGCTGAAGACGCATCGTGCATTATGGCGAGGGGTTCATCGCAATAGCCACTATATAGCATTCCCAAAAAAAAAAAAAAAAAAAAAAAAAGCAGCAATGGCGTTTTCACACCTCCGTGAATAAACACGCGTGCGCCAGTCGCTGTTCTGATTCGATCAACTGGTAGCGGAAGTGCCAATACAATATGACATTTATTGTTGAATGCCATTCTTTTTTTTCCTCCTCGCCTCTATATATGTGTTGTGTGTCTGCGCCTGAGGCTGCTGCACGGGACTGGCGCTTACAAACGGGCACAACGGGGGAAGCTGGGGGTATTGATTGTGAATATATACGAGTAGCTTTTTATTGTTCTCCTATAAAAGTATTTTTATTATTGAGCCTTTAAAAAAAAGTGCGATTTTCAGATGCACCATCAATGGCGCTTTTGACTATAAAACTGCATTAAAAGAAGCGTAAAACAGGCGCGCGTGTTTAGGAAGTGCTGCCAGACGAGTCGTGGCGTGTCTTTCGGCAGACTTCTTGCACATTCCAGTGCCACTTGATTTTTTCTCTATCTCTCAGTCACATGACCGTGGCCCGTAATCTTCATTTTACCACGTGGTCACATCCTTTAGCCTCAAAATGACTGTGGACAAGTGCCGCGAGTGCTTTCTACACGAGCCCCAATATGCTTCCCAATTTTACTTCCTTCGATGCACACGCATCGTTCTGTAACGACATTAAGGGTTTTTTTATCATTTCATTTTATCCATATTTTTACATTTTGATGGCATCTACAATTCCACTCGATTTTTTTTCTTCTTCATTTTATTGTATTTTTTTTTTCTCCCTGCAAAACGTCATGTGAACATAAAAATAAATGGTGCTGACATGAAATGCTGGGGAGTTTTCTTCTTCTTTAGGACAATTCGGTAGTGTTTGTTCGCGTTTCACGCTCTTATTGATCCGTATTGATCATTTTTGCATACAAACCCCTGCATTTGGAAATGTGGCGCTCTTAATGTTAGAAGCCGCCAATCCCACAATCCTCTTGTTTTATTGTCGCTGCTGAATTTGCATTCACGATGGAAATAATTTTCCTAACTAATGATACATACTTTTTTTTCTTTTTCTTTTTAGGTAAGATGATGTATTTTGATTGTATAGGATTGGGCGGTCTATTGTTTGTTGTCTGGTGACGGTTACATGACTGAAAGGCGTTGGGTAAGTGCCCCTAGGTTGCCATTTCAAAACGCATATTGGGCGTATTCGCTCTGCCAGAGCTGCAACAGGTGCCATTAATAACCGCTTTCAAAAATTTAAAGCTCGAAAAGGTTTTGCTGGCTAAAGAGCTTAATTTCATTAAATTAGAAACATGTCATGATTTTTGAAAAGCCATATTTTATTCTTAAGGGTGCCATTGTGTTTTTTACAATAAGATGTTGGAACTTGGAAGCAATTAATGTTGGAGTGCTAGTAAATTGCCAATAACTAATATATCGAAACCCGATTTGATCAAGGACAGAACACTCCCTTAACAGTCAAATAAAAACTCTTGTAAAAAACTTTAAAAAGTAAATGTATAAAGTGAACCAGCAACTTTCCCTTTTTAAAGCATATATTCTGTTAATCACTAAAAAGCAGAGAATATTCAAAAACTCCATACATTGCTCATCATCTACAGACACTCAATGTCGTTTGGCTTCTTGTGCTGTTTCTTCAATGGGAAAAAGTGACTTGTGATTAATGTAAAAAGTTAAAAAAAACTTCTAATGCGCAATACCTGCTATTGTAATTTAAGATTGCTTTCAGCTTAAATAACTCTGTAACAATTCTGTTTGGTGTCATCTTGTCTATTGTATGCTATGCGTTGCATCTTCTGTTTAAATTTGGCATAGGATTATGGACGAAATGGCACTGTTGCTTTCAACACGCACTTTCCTGAAAAATATACAAAAAAGTATACCATTTGGGTGTAGCGAGGGCCACTTCATAAATGTTACGTGATGCCCGTTGATAGACACACGCCATAAATGTTTTGGCATTCACCTCTCAACCTGTGCCTGTCGCAACCCCAGCCTCACTCTGTTGATGGCTTAAATATGCTTTTCCGTTCACTTTTCCTTTCTGTCGTCACATGAGGACGCTCGTTGTTTTTGTCAGTTGGCGAAACTGCGTTTCGACAGACCGACTCCGACTCCTCCATCATCGGGCCTTAATTTCAATAAGAAGTCTTATGGCGATGTATAACGGCACGATCATCAGTATTGAATGGTGCCATCAGTGTTCAAACTGCCTCTACAAAAAAGCCATCCGAAATGTAAGTGCAAAACAAATCGACAATGGCAGACGCTTATGGAAAATAGATGGCAGGAAGAAAAAAAAAATAGGCGAGGCTCTGAGTGCATTATCTACATTGTATTGGGCTGGAGCTTAAACGAGGATGAAGTGTTTATTTTCTGCTCACACTTTACATAAATGCTAAAAGCTCCTAAAACAGACTGAAAATCTCGTGTGCGGCTATTGCCACAGACAAGAGTGGCTTTAAGTAAGAATTTAACAGGCTGAAGACGCTTTCTGCAAAAGCTTTTCCTCTTATCCTGGACCAGCAACTGCCATCTAACCCAACATTTTCACCATTCAACAGATCTGCTCTTTTTCTTGGCTAAAATGGCAACGCTTTACCTGGTTATTGTTGCGGATAACTGCCTCGATGCGATGCGCCTAATGTAAAAAACCATAGCTGGGTTAGAAGCAAAGTTAGTGAATCGCAGCTTTGGTTCAGAGTAAATAGAATCGTGATTTGAAGCTGCGCAAAATTGCCAAAGGACTAATTTTAGAAAGCACTTGACCACACCTGATTCAGAGAGATGGGTGGAATTTTCCAAATAAACTTTCAACAAATCGATACGCAGCTTTCATCACTTGATTTGCTCTATTCGATGTGTGCCAGACTAAACAATTTTTCCGAAATTCAAAAACGATGTTTACAATGTGGTAAAATACTAAAAACATAGACATATCCCCCATACAAAAAATGACTCGGAATTCTGCAGAATTCAGCGTCCTAAATCTCTGCAGAAAAGTATGTTTCAGAATTATGGTGTCTAATTCTGCAAGAGTCATTTCTGCAGAATCTATCATGCTCATTTCTGTAGAATATGCATATAAAAAAAATAAACAAAGCGAAGCGAACCAGGAAAATTGCAAATTCCAGCGGGAATATCCCTCGGCCACCCGTGTACTTCTTGGAAGTGAAGCATTAGAAAAGGGAGTTATGGTAAGCTAATACTGGGACTTTATTACCATTAAGATTATAAATGCTCATATTTATTAAATATTATGTGACGTGAATAGGGAAGTTTATTAGATTTGAGGGTTTTTTTTAGTTTATATAGGTTTATTAGATTAGAGGGGTTTATTAGTTTAGATAGGTTTATTAGATTAGAGGGGTTTATTAGATTAGAGGAGTTTTAGTTTAGATGGGTTTATTAGTTTAGAGGGAGTTTGGAGTAGTTCTGCAAGTTTAAAGCATCTTTAAAATTCTGCAGAAATTTGGTTGAAAGCTGTGCAGACTATTTTCTGTGAATACAAATTGCCAGAATTGTATCAAATTTATGCATAATAGTTTCTGCAGGAAATGCACTGAGATATTTTTCTGGTCTTTTTCTGCACATTATTTTTGTGCGGGCCTCCTGAAGAATATCTTGTCATCACTGGATTAAGACACTCGGTGCATGCCAAGGAAGAGGATAATTCAGTTTTAATTATATCATCTATACCTTGTGTAAGAAATGAGCACTCAGGAAGCTTACAAAATGTTAAAAACAACTAAGAAATGAAACCATGGGGAAACTACATGTAGACACAACAAACAAACGTGGATGGCTTAAACCAGCGTAAAAGTGTAGTTGTCAACTTGTTTTGTTAAGTTAATATGCAGGTTCGAATTTGCTTGTACACGATTTGGCTGCATTCTTCAAGTGATGTTTTGTAATCGTGGAAATCCGCCAAGCCTTGTGAAGATCCAGGCAAGGCGCTTGATGGTGCAGGCGCACGCTGGTTGGCTCTCCTGCGGAGCCGTGTTTGTCAGCACTTTCCGGCGACTGTCTAGCGCAGATAGATTAATCCTATTAGTACGGGATTTGCCAAAGTAAAGTGCCGGTATTATTGAGTAATTATGTTTAACACTGTGAGCTGCTTAAAATAGCCAATTATGGAGTTGGGCCACTTCCAGTTTTAAATAGAATTAAACCAGGCTGCCACCAGTCGGCATTGCGCATTTTATAATTACCGAGGGCAATTAGCCTCTTACACGCTGGGCGGTCCAATGCTTGCTAGTCCGGGCTTGATCCCAGCGGGGTTTTCGGATCTTCTTCGGCCACGAACCGGAACCCGGCAGGCATCCTTAATTTATCAGATGCCCGCAGAATCCCCGGCTCCTAAACTGCCAGGTCTGCGAGCAGTCAAGAGGACTTAAATTAGGCGAGGAAGATAAAAAAAAGATGAGACCATTTCTCATTTGGTCAAAACACGAGTTAATGCAAATGACCCAGTGGACTTAATTGACGATGCTGTGGGAATCGTGTTAATTCTGTCGCAATATTGATTCGTGATACTGACACTCGGCCACGCCGCTTACATGGGTCATGGTTTTCTGCCCGAATAAACTCGAAAATGAAAGCAATTATCCCGTTCAGTGCCGGAACCTACGAGACTTGCATCGTGTGCCAGAATTTAAATATTGGATGAGGCGTGCTTCTGAAGGAGCCATTGCTCTTCGTTGCTGGATGAAGATGGATTAATCTGTAACCAAACAAAAATTTATGTGATATGCTTCTCCTGCTGTCCTAAGGGCTTCGTTAAACTGAGAAACCCCATCTGTTGTTGTGTTAACATATTTTTTCTTCTTCTATGGCAGTCAGTCTGAAGTTGTTGTTTCTGGAAAGGGTTGCATAAAGGAGACGAGGCGACTTTGTAAATGATGAGAGGTTTGAGTTAACGGTTTCATTCGAGAAGTTTTTTACTGAATTTAACAGAATTATTTTATCTGTAGATTGCTCCTTCTGATACATTTTACGGTCTAGTCTCTCTATTGGTACTTGGAATACCATTATGCTACAAAAAAAATTGATTATTGGCTTAGTCTGGCTTTTATATTTTTTGTAGTCACTTACTAATTTTCATGATATCGGCTAGCAAAATATTTTTTGCATTGGCTAGCCTATGTTGGGGCATACGCCTATACCATTATTTCTAACCTGCCCTATTTCTCGAGAAGAGGCCATCTTGAAAATACAATGCTAAACGCTCATACGCCACCCGTGGCTACTGAATCTGAAAAATGGTTTGATCTTGGCATGGCTTCAATTTGCAGAAATTTATTCGACGTGTACTGTTTTTAGTATTTAATTAAAACTAATAGTATTTCAATTTAAAATTAACTTTTTGAGGCGTGATGTGGACTCTTTAATTGGATCAAGTTGCGATTAGCTCGCCATCGTTGCGATTTGCATTGCGAAAGTTCATACTGTATGGATTAGGTGACGTGAAAACATATACCAAAAACGTTTATTTAAGTTTATGTACAGAAATTTGCATGCTTATAATAGCATCCTCTAGTGAAAATGGTGGTGGAAAAGTCGTTGAATTGCTAATTAGAATGTTGCATATAGCGTGCTTATGTGTATAGTGCCAAGTTAGGAGAAAAAGCATGCAAATGTATTACAATAAATTGGATACTCTTGTTTTCAAACGGGTTCATTGTAACCCTGTGTGCTGCAAACTCCAATTACATGCCGTTTTCCTGCTGGATGAGCAAGGTTTGCTGAATTTTCGTTTTACTGCAGGCACCCCATGAGTTGTTGTTTCAAAACTGATATGGCGCATCGAATTCTGTTTGAACGTTCTGGCAAAATGTTTGCCACGCCGGTCGATATTTCAAAGAAATTGGAGACAAGAGAGTAGAATAAGCTGATAGTTTTTTTTCTTCTTTTTCTTCTGCCAGTTGGGGCAGTATCACTTTGTCCCCCACCCTCAACCTCCTAGTGGTGGAAATGTGACACCAAGCACTTTTTTATCGTAGAAAAAAAATAAAAGAGTCGAATAGCAGAAGTATAATATTTGGATGGAAAATTGGACATGGAATTATTTGCTATTTCCTTTGAAAGGATGCCATTAATTCAAATTAATCCCTATATACTGTTGTGTTTTTTAAGATGTTGTATATGAGTAATTTCTCATGGAAGGCGTCTGGGCAAATTCGAATTCAAAATTTCATCAAGAAGATGGCGAGATGCGGGATATTTTCAATTGTGTCTCACTGCTGGTTTTCTTAGTATACACACCAATTGGCTCGTAGCTATGAGAGTCATTCAGGTCGTTGTATGCTTGAATGAATACAATATTTGAATATGAAACTAGGATAGTTTAGTGGTACTTTGTATTCCAGAGTTTGGTTTTTGCTGGCTGGGCTCAGCTGGTGTTGCTTCTAAGGCTTACGTGCAGCAATCTTGAATTTGCTAATGGCTGGTAATGGGGTAACGTCCGCTTCGATGGTCGCACTTGCACCTGGGCTCGAATCACACAAGGATGGTGACATTGAATGCTTTTTCTGAGAAAACTCGGCCCTGGAGAGACGTATTCAAAGTTTTAGCCGTTGGCAGGTCAACTAGCCTCATTTGCATACTCCTTCAGCAGTTTTTTTTTTATGCACTGTCGTGAAGCAGGTTTTCAAGTTCATGTTGCCTCACATTCGCTTCCATACAAGGCTTGCAAGTCTCCTGACCTCTGCACCATTGCAGAAGCATCCAACAGGATCTACTTTTTGTTTGCATTAGGCTGAAAAATGCTTTCCCAATCCAAACACCGAATTGTATGTCGTGATAATGGCATCGGGAGAAAACATGGCTGCTACCGTGCTATAGCTATTTCAAGTACAAAGTTGTTAGCTTTTTTTTAAATTTTTTTTTTTCGTTGAAGAAGCTATATTTAAAAAAGAAAGAAAGTTTTCATTTTGCATTTATTACCAGTGAAGGTGAAAACGTGCGACTTGGGCGCTTAGTAGTGCTATTTTTCATGTCTGGAGAAATTCTGAAAGTCTGAATTTTACACCAGTGAGTAATCACGCTTCTGTAAAATCCGCCTTACCGGGCATTGTGAGGCAAAAAAGACTGAAATTTTGTAGGGCAGACTGTTAAGCCATCTCGAAATGTACGTTTCATCGTTCGCCGACATGGAATAATGGCATTAATCTTATATTCTTTTGCCAAAATAAAAAAAAAGATTCTTGCCAAAACTTATATAACCTCATATTTCCAGCTATCATATGGTGGCACGACTATTTCAAGTGGTTGCCAACCGAATATGATGATGTCACTCGAATCGTGGAATCCTTTTCATTTTAACGGGTTTTTTCCCCTCATTAATCATACTCGAAGTTAGTGGCCAAATAGGGTTGGCAAAGTTGGCAATGGAGTTCTCCTCGCTCAATGTTAGCCTAATTCTGATCAAAACTTTCGACTGGAAATGAACTCTCGGTGAATGCCAAATTCACAATATTTATACTGCTATATTCCATTAATGAAATATTGGAGAAAGGATTTATTGTCGAGCATGAATCAGATTTTGCTCGCTTGCTTGGCTGCATTTTTACATTAAAATGCCAATAACCTGGTTTTCTGGCGAATAGGAGCATCGAACCAAACCTTTGTCAAAGCGCTTTTCTTTTTCAAGTTTTAATTTTCATTCTGGATTTTTTTTTTTTTTTTTTTTTTTAGTTTAAAAAATAAAGCTAAGAATTTTTACCTAAATTCTGGTTATCTCTATGCAAGAATAGTGATAAAAACATCACACCACCTGCTGTCGAAATTTCTTGAAGACTCATCATAATTTCTTGTATTACACGCATCCATTGATTTGCTTATGGAAATCAAATAAAAGGTGACGAATTTCACAACAAACAGCCAGTAGTTCTTAGCTAAAAGCGTCCAATGTTATCTTGGTCATAACAAAATTAATCTTTGTTTTCCCCCGCTCATTTCTGCAAGTTTCTAGTATTCGTAGAAGCAATTGTTGAGCAACAGGATCTACATGTTTATTGCAGAGAAATCGCATAATTAATCTTATCTTATTCATAGAAATTTCCTAAGGCCATGGTATTCTATAATTAGCGGAGAAGCCGTCAGAATTATCGAGAAACATTAGTAGAAACATTTTAAAAAAAAAGTCTTGGATGTGGTAATACCGTCCAATACACAAGAATGCATGTTAAGCGTGGGTGTACGTCACAATGTCCTGGACATAATGTCCTTCACAAAATATCCTGACCAAAACGTCTATGTACAAAAAATT
>JAQGAE010000579.1:0-33300 GCA_034696685.1 Julus scandinavius | reverse complement strand
CCGTAAAATTCCCACCGACCTCGACCTGGGAGCGAACCCAGCATCTTAGGATCGAGAGGCAAGCACGTAACCCACTCTACCGCCGGCGTCGGCACTGCTCTGCTTTCCAAATAATATTTATTTGCCAATAAATATACAATAGTTGCTTGCCAATAATCGTTAATTCCCCCTACTCGGGGTTCCAGTATAAACTAATTTTAATTTCAAAAATACCGTGCACTTCTTCTCGAAAATCGCGTCTTCTTATCTAATGACTTTTCTGTTTGGAGCTCATCTCCACTCTCCCCGAATCTGTAGCTTGATCCTCTTTTTATTCCACTATTGGTATGCCAAAAATAATTGGAATCTCGCCTATTCCACATTTTGGCAAATTAGCATATTTGCTCCTGATGGCCTTTTCCAATAGTGGCCAAGTACGACATTCCGCAATGAAAACTGCAACCTTCTATGTCGCATGGTCGAGGTCAAAGTTCGAGACGTGTCAACCAGGCTGGTTGACATCGCTTTCTGACCTTATATAGCGGGGATATGAGTGCGGAAATGTATTACACTGACCCAGATTGCATGGAGGTGACGTTAGTATCCAAGGGGGAAGAGGGAGCTTGGATAGTGATGTGGAGTATGTGTACATGATGGTGGAATGACTGACATATATGTCACCATGGTGCGCACCAAAGGCAGAGTTTTGATGTCAGATTGGATGCAAAGAGGTGACAGAATGTCCTGCGCTGCAAACATGATCTTCTATGGCTACCACTTTAGTTTGTCACCGGCCTGAATGCGCACGGAAGGTGGGATCGATGAGCGGCATCCTCATAGGTTGGGTGGCACCAACATACATTGTACAGCTATTAAAGACATTTAATAGGTGCACAATTTTGATATTTACAAAATGGCGGCTGAAACAAACCCGGAGGGCAAAATTTTTTGCATATGTTTGTAAATACATGCATGTGCGTCTTGGTGGAAACCCGGCGTTTTTTTTACAAAAAAGAAAATTATCCGTGCATCTGAGTTAAGACACTTTAAAAAGCAGCAAAACAAGAAATTGCTAAATCACTGCCTAAATCTATCAATAATTAAACTTTATATAATATAGAAAAAAATTAAATATTTCTATGTAAAAGTATTTTTGTCATACTGAAGTTTTACTGAACGCATCTCGTTTAGTCGCATACATTTTTAGATCCCATATTCGCGGTTTCCATATCCACGGCATATTTACCAAACAGTTACATAATCCTTGAGAAAAAGGAGCTTAGACTGTACTGTATAATTTCGAAATCATCACATGCATCATCAGCCCCATATAGTCACCTCACGAGAAATGCTGTCCAGACAATTGCAGTTTTTAGGTTCCAGATCTGCAATGTTACAAACTTGAAAACTTCTATAATAGTCATGAGTTTAGTCCAAGGATCTTTTTTATTGTTCCATATGCATTTTCCGGGCTGGGTAGTAAATAAAACGACAATAATATCACATTTGAGATGCCAAGCATAATAAACACGTTATTTTGGAGGAATGAAATCAGTAATAAGAATAATAATAAGTGAAAAAAAGGCCTACAAGAAATAAACGGTACAAAAAACAAAATGGTGGAAGGAAAAAAAAATACATTTCAAATGTAAACTTTGATATATTTATATAAATATATACGGATATTTCCCATACTTTACTTTCGGCCACTTTTAAGTGTTATTTTTTCCTCGGATTTTCATTTTGTGGGGTACGACAGCGCCTCGCTTGTTTTGGGTGTTTTTTTGCAGAATACTGTTTCAAATAACAATAATTAGTTAATCGACCAATTAAAAAGCGTCATGACGAAGAGCTATATAAAACAACTAAGGACATGTTAAAAAGAGTGACCGTAAGACGCAAAATTATCGATAACGCACACGATTAGTCACTAATACAGCGATAAAGTACGGCAGATTTAGTTAAGCGACGGAAAGCACATCGACACTAGATGGGAGTCATCTAACGTTGTTGAGCTTTCCAAAAACTAAAAACGCCATTTTTTAGATGTCAATAACAATAATATTATTAATATTAATAATAATAATTAGAAATATCTGACAATAAAAATAATAATAATTATAATAACCGTAGAAACATAAAAACCCTGTTTGTGAAACAAAATTAGAAGTGTTTACTGTTACCCCCATGGTGATAAAAAGTAAACCCAGGCTCACTATGGCAAGTAAAGCAGGTGGGGCGAAAGGCAACGACACCTGGTTTCCAGAGGACTTAATAGCGCCATCTAAAATCAAAAGAGGAACTTGCACAACTTTAAAAAACATGCTTCCGAGAGCTGGAACTCGCCGCCATCTATGGTCGCGAGGAGAAACTACACATTTTATTAATCTGTGAAATTTAGATGATAATAGAATTTTGTGTATAGTTCACTCGAATTGAAACATGCTAACAATTTCGTACACAGATGGCGCTGCATGTTGCCCCCAAAAAACTAATTTCCGTCAGACTCTGCACACTCTAATTTTCTAGACGAGAATTCTAGATATGGCTTACGGAAAATTGCTATTTACAATTTGTGCATCAGAAGTGAGCCCGATCTTTATACCTGAAATTTAGATATAGCAATAGTTTTACATCAAAATGATTGAAATACGAAATTACGAAAGAAAACGTATTCGATATCATTCTTATCCCTTTATAAATCCCATTAATGAGATTTGTTGACATCGGTCCTTGCCTCAAGTTAGGATTTGCTAAATAAAAGATATGGCGAATAAAAAAGATATCTAGGAAATTACAAATATACATTTGCACGGGAGACAAAAAAAATCATTAGAATCCGAAAAAAGTACCGTTCCGTGCCCTTTTAACGTGTAAACTAACGAATAAAACAAAACAAAAATTACCGGTAGCTAAACAATAAAAATAAGGCAAGATTAAATAACAATAAATACATAAATAAAATGTCAGATCTGTTTAGCGAATGTGCACACTTAAAAATACTTTTTTATGAACAATAAATGTCATTGTCACGGTTCCGAAGGCGAACAATGTGACCTTTGGTTCGTAGCGGAAGATGTGGGGCGCTCTCTTGCAGCCGTGCCATCTTCATGCAGCGCTGTAAGGTTTTTCCCCCTAGAAGAAACGTGTTGCAGACGCAGTGTTGTTACTTTGGGCATGTTCTGCGCCATCTGTTTGTGTGTCTCTGGCAAAAGCGGAGGGAAAAACCTCCGGCGCTCCATGTGAATGGTGGCTCTATCTACGTTTCCGCGACGAACCTTAAGAGGGGTTAGACTGAAGCGCATTTGACACGGTACACACACGAGGCATTCGCAACTAGGTGGCGTTGCTTTCTATGGGAAAACAAATCGAAGATGTGCTTTGAAACAGTTGGGTTTAGCGCAAATGCAACATCTGAAAATAAGCGTTAATTACCATAGCTTCAGATTCAAATTAAAGCATCAGTACAATTTTGATTACGGTTTTCAATGGACAGGGATATGACCTTATAAGGGGAGCCACTGTAGCACACCTATATAAATCAGCGCCATCTATGGTGCATTCCGTTCAACTGCTGTAGCAAGCAGTGATGATTGCCTAGGGGCTAATAATATATGTAAATAAGTAATCTTGTACGAAATATCCAATTTTGAGAGCCTTACCATATATCGGAAATGCCATAACAAAAATTGAACATGATGTACAAGAGTCAAAATCGAGAACGCTTTATGTGAAAATCTTACAGGAAAATCGCAATATTTTATGCAATTTCAGTTTCCTAATATAATAAGTTGTTTTTGTATTAAAAAAAGATTTTCCATTATTAAAGCAACAAAAAATTCAATTACAAAGAGGCTACGCAACAGTGGCACCCTCATAAAGACTCACTTTTTAATCTGCCAGGAGGGACTGTCTGTATACAAATTCAATACATTTGGTTATAGGACGATGAGGAAGGCGAATATGGATTTCCTGCTGCACAATTTTTCACCGGTTACATCTCGAAAACATCAAAATATAGACCAATAATTTCTAAAAAATAATAATAAAAATCGTTCAGTTTAAAACAAAACAAAACTTTGGGAAGGCCACAACAGCCACGTTTACCATACACTTACTGTGAACTTTGAAGGAAGACATTTAATATCAGCAACAGTACATATATATAATATTTATAATTATAATAGAGCATTTGAAAAAAAAATTGCAACAAATTGTTAGCGATGTAGAAGTAGAAGAAGAGGAAAATAAGGCAGATTTAGGCAAAATCAAGGGAAGAATACCTGTCGTTCAAGCCCATTGTCGTGAGTAAAGATCGGGAGGTTGGTGTGTAAATATCCAAATAACATACGGTTGTAGACTTTTGGGGAATAAAAACAGGATTTTGTATAAATAGAAAAAAATTACCATTGATATTACAGGATACATTAGCAGTAGTAGTATGTTTTTTTTTTTGTAAACTCTCTGTATAAATATTACAACCACCTTTTGCATAAAAATGGAATACACGAAACTCCCATATCCCAATGGTTAAAAATTTGTAATTGGCAAAATAAATATTGAAATACTTAAGATTGTGTTAAAAACACCTCAACGTGTCCAATTTCCGGTTTTAAAAATACATCTGGCATTTTGTTGTATTGTCTTGTTGTGTTCATTCGTGTCCAAGTTTAAATATGAACATTTGTGCAAATAAAATAAATAACGAAATGTGAAAATCCTTTACAAATGTACCATGACAATTTTGGCTTAGTTTTATAGTAACATCTCCAATCCAAACTCATCAAAACTATCAAATCTGTTTTTTTACATCTGCATTACTACATTTTCCATGATATAAAAAACTTTTTTGACATTTGCAGTGCAGAGTGAAAAAGAATTATGGACAAGGATGGAAAATGCCAAAATTCCAAAACCCAATTACCATAACTATAAAAATTAAGAAATCAATGCATGATTCAATTTAAATAATACTTTTGAACATTATTGAATAAATGATCAAAGGTTAAAACAAGTTTAAGATAGTCCTACATCTTAATGCTACGTTGAAATCAAATTAAACTAGGGATCACATTGAAGAAATATGTATTAATATCTTCTATATTGAGAAGAATGATTTGCTCACGAGTAAATGTTAATTAATAAATATATATTGTTTCTAGTTTTATATTGATTTGGATAAAAAAGGTGATTTTTTAATCCTCACAGTCTTATCACGTTTTAAGTTGGAAAGGAAACGAACGTTAATAAATTTGGCCTAAATGGTAATTTTTTTCCAGGAATTTCAAGAACCTTTTGATCCAAACAAAACTTTTGCCCTAACATATTTCAAAATGTGATCGTCAAGGTAGTATCCATGGGAAGTTCTCCTCTATGGAGAAGTCAATGAAAAATGAAATAATAATTTAATCAATTATGGCGTCAAATTTCATTATAAAAATCAATTGTAATTCAGCGTCCTTATTTAAAAACAATGACGTCATATTTCGCAAAGATGAAAATTTAATTAAAAGTGACGTCCTGTTTCACAGAAATTCACGTTACAATTCTCATATAAATTGACGGCGTGATGGCATATCTTTTTAGGAATAAGGTTAATTTCTGATTTATATAGAGTAAACGAAGTGTACTAAAATTAAGTTATTCTAAACCAGTAATTTAAACAGAAAATCTCGTAGCTTAGATTAAGTTCAAGTTAAAGAAAATGCCAAATATGACGTCATCTTCCGGTGGGTCTACTAACTGGGCGCCATCTTGAATATTTTGCATTTTCAAACACAAACCCAAAAGTTTCGGATCTAATCTGTCTGGCAAGTTTCTGTTTGCATCGAACGGTCCTTTAAACCTGTGTCTTTAGGTATCTGGGGGCTTTACTTAGAAATGTGTTTAGTAGTCTGGGTTATTTAGGAAATAACATCCCTTTAGTTCATCGAATTGGGGCATTTTCAATTCGCAAATTCCTTTTTTTTTTCTCTAGATAGCAAACAACGCGCATTTTGATATGATTAGAATCCATACAAAAATAAAGTCTCAAGCACTTTTCAAAACGTTCGTAAAAACATTTTTTTTGAAAAAGCACTTTTTTTCTTGGAACAAAATCCGAAGCGTACGCAATGACACTCACGCACATACATACATACATCATGCACTCACCACAAGGACGAACATTGAAATTTCAAACAAACACACGAAGAATTTTGGAAATTTTTTCAGGGTGCTACGTATGGCACGGTTTGGGCAGCGGACGGGACTTCCCAGTATTTGACAAGTGGACACCCGGCCCTCGATGAGGGTTGATAAGCTTCAATATACCATAAAAACATGTCATCGACATCTTGGAAATTATTCCGGAAGTCATAAGATGCTTTTTTGGGGATAAAGATATGGTCCAAGCATAAAATTACCAATAATACGCTGGATTAGGGTTAGGTCTCAGGTCAAACAGAAAATTAGCATGGCAGGTATAGGGCTCGGTCTGAGGTCCAGCAACAATTTAACATGGCAGATATAGAGCTCGGTCATAGGTTAAGCATAAAACTACATTAAAATAACATGTATAGGGTAGAGTCCTTGTCCCAGCTTAGCACTAAAATAGCTGGTGTGGGACTTGGTCTTAGATCAAGTTTAAATTGAACATGGAAGGTACAGAGCCCGACTAAGGTTAACCATCCCCTTAAAGCGGTAATCGCTCATCAACTGCTGTTTTTAGAAATACTTTCAAACTTTCATAGTATCGTTTCATGTAGAATGAATCAATTGCCAAGACACCGATAATCATACACAATTTAAAACGTTTTAGCTTGAGTAGTTTTCGTAATTTCCGTAAACCTTTCAAAAGCATCAAATGTTCCGATTTTGCAGGTTTTTGCCAAGTTTTAAACAACTGCATTGACAAAAATAGAGCAAACCACGGATGAGAGTGCCTCGGAAAAAGGCAACAACGGATACAGAGTAATTTCTCCTTCATACTTGCAAAGATGGCAACGACGAATACGTAGAATCCATTAAAAAAATCTTTGCCAACGAAACAGGTCTTTCGTGGGTGTCCACATGCCATTGGGAAAACTTTTTGCGTAAAATTCGCCACGTCTTAATAAAATAGCCACAATTAATCAAAAAAATTATAATCTTTAGGAACGAGCATGAAACGGTTTGTCTTAGTTACAAAAAGATAGGAAACAAAAACAAAACAAACACCAAATCAAAAAGGGGAATTGTTAAACCAAAGTGCAGGCCATTGGGTCTCTGACACCTCAATAATTTAGACTTGGAAATGCAGATTTTTAGGAATGTATTCCACCCGACGAAAAAAATTAAGAAAAGAGACAAGAAAAAAGGGTTACAATCAGAAAATTGCACTGGACAGGACAGGTAGGAAAGGTACAAAAGAAGAAAACGGGTCATTTAAAAACAAACAAAAGTACGAAGAGCGCACGAGACATAGTATACGTGTCTGTAAGGGAGGGTTAAGTGTGTCGCTTGTAATCCGTGTAAATATATAATATAATATATATCCTTTTTTGTATGTATAAACAATTACACCTCTTGTTTTGGACAGATTTAGTAGTAGTTTTTTTTTGCAGATAAGAGACGAGAATAGATGCATGTACACGTTTAAAACACTCAAGATGCTCATGTGGCCCCTAACCCACTCTCTCTTTCTCTCTGCTGTGAGAGAGAAAGAGTGCAGGAGCGTGTTTCGGCAATCTTTTAGTTTTTTTTTTTTTTTGGCTATTTTTTTTTGTAGTACGAAGAAGAGAGTAGGAGTTGGAGGAGATAGAGGATCTGGGAAATGGCAGAAGATTACTAGGGAGAGAGAGGCACGACGAAACCATTTTCTTCACCACGACGAAACCAAGGTTTTTCTTGCAAGACGAAACTGCAGTTCCCCCCACATGACAAAGCTGTTTCTCTGCACGAAAAATGATTTTTCGAGGGGGAAAAAAATATATATATAAAAAAAGAGTAAACGAAAAAACACGAATAGGAGAAAACTCGAGCATCATCGATGGCGGATGCACGTCGGTTTCCAATCGCCGAGCCCTTCGAAATCCGCTCTCCCGTTGAAAAGGAAGGTGGTTGCGGTTCTTATATTCGGGTGGCTGGCGTATAATCCCGGAATGCGGAATAGGATCCTCACAAAAATACGCGGGGATTTTTGGCATCCGTGCATTTTTTTACTCCCGTCTTCCTCTTATCTTTTGTTTTACTCTCTCACATTGCGGCATCCCCCTAGGAGGCGCTCTTGCTGTAGGCAATGATTTTCTGGATGACGACGGCCACCAGGACGGCAAAGAGGGTGAAGCCGCACAGGATCACAATGGCCCACTGCTGGTCGGTGAGGGGCCTGCGCAGGCCGACCTGCGTCCCACCGGTCCCTTTCGTCACCTGACCTAGTCTCGCCGGCTCCCTCCCAGGCGTGGCAAACGACACTGTAGGGCTGAACGGTCCCACCAGGCTCCCGCTCCCGTCACGACACTCCCTGATCGTTCCCACCCTCACCAGGTACTCCGTCCTGGGCTCCAGGTTTTGGACCTCGAAGAACGTGTCCTCTCCTCGGTATATCTAGTGGGGAAACGGAAAAAACGCAATGAGAATAATTGGAAATCATGATAAGTCGTCAGGTATAAAGTTTGTGTCGGAGGGTCAATCATAAAGAATACTGACTGACCGATCTGAACTCTTGATCCCGACTGTTGAGCAATTGCAGTTGATAGACGAGACGATCTTCGCCAACGGGTCTGACTCCCTGCCACTCGACAAAACACGTGGTTTCCGTCAGCTTAGCCACTAAAGGAGCTGTTTGAAGAAGTAGAAAACATCATTAACCTTAGTTAGGGTTTGAATTGGCTAACTAAAAATATTAAATAAGGTAAATTCAGAGAAGAACTCAAAGCAGTATAATTAGTTTCCGTACAGGTCATACTTTTCTATTTATAACTACTTGTTATACTCAAGGTACATGAGGGCTTTTCCTCAAGAAGTTTAGCAGACAATTTCTGATTATTTTTAGAGGTAATGCCCGAGAGGCATGATAACGCCATATCTTGGCAATCAAAGGCTGTGACCAAAAGGAGACAAAAAAAAGGACCAATAGCAAACATCAGTTTTGCCTCAAAACTCTGGCGATGGTTTTTAATGATTATGTGAATTACGAGGTCCCCAATGAGACCCAAAGCAGAGAGTGAAGCACATCTGTTACATTCACGGTATGTTGGCAGAGGCCATTGACCAATATCACCAAATTTCTTTAAATGTTTTTCAAATATAATTAATTGCTTATGTTCTAATGTCGATCTAATTTCCTTTTTCATACAAACTTCCTACCTTTAGTGGACGACGGCGGCGACTTAGTGGTGCTAAAGATATAAACCTCGGAAAGTGGGCCACTACCAGCGTCGTTGGAAGCGAAGATTCGAAACCTATAGTCCGTCGTCTCGCTCAGCTTGGTCACCTTGTATCCCAGGGTGGTTCCCTGGTAAACGGGCACGAAGCTAGAAAAAACACGGGGGTTCCACATTAGTACAGCGATTTTTTTACGACTCAAAAGAGGGAAAGGCGACAAGTAGTCCTTACATGCCATTTTTCGTTTCGATTTCGAGCGTGTAGTGTGTGAAATCTGCATTCTTCCCGTCTCCCCACTTGATCTTCAGGCTGTTGTGGTTGGCAGCCAAGCACTCCAGTCTCGGCGGCGGCGGAGGCAGCGCCCTCGTCGTCACCTTCACTGAAGAACTGAACGGTCCAACTCCAACGCTGTTCACAGCTTGAATCCGGATCCTAAATCATTGATAAAAATAAACTTGAGTTTTTCGATTGCATCAATCAAACGATGGGTTATTTCTATGTGTGTCGTTAAGTTTCAACAACTTGAGGAGCATTAAGTTGTACACGAGGCAAGTTCCATGTTAGGCGTGGTCGCATCCTGAATGCGGATATATGCAAACAACAAATAGCGGCTGCTGGATTCGATCTCTCCAAATAATGGAGGATTAGCTAAAGTTGGATTTTTTTCAAAGGGAAATTCACAAATAGACAATGCAACCTGAAAGCCGCTTGGCCAGTGATCCTTAAACGAAGAGTTGTTACACAATGGAATCCCAACAATCTGATCTGGGAAAACTTATTCGACTGACGTTTCCTCACCTGTATGTTGTTTCGGGCAAGAGTCCTTCTATGCAGTGCTCGCAGGAGTTGTCGATGGTGATCAGGTTGTGCCTCTCACCCAGGTCTATGTTGTAAGCGAGGATGTCACTCCCATGAGAGTCGGGTGCGATCCACGACAAGGCGATCGAAGATGGAGTGCAAGAGCAGCGAATCAAGGAGGAGGAGATGGCGGCGGGCGAGGACGAGGGTGTGGTGCAGCAGGCACACGAGCTGAAAGGGCCCATCCCGGCACTGTTCAATGCCTGCACCTTGAAGCTGTACTGTGTGGCAGGGATCAGACCTTTCACCTCGTAGCTAAGTCCTGGTCCCTGGAATAACTAAACAGGGGTACAAAAGTCAATAACGTACATCAGACAAATGGGGGAAAAAAAGGAATGGAGTGCAGAAAACGCAAATTTGTAAGGATACGAAGAAGTGTAGCATGACTGGTATGTGCGTTAAAGAACTCACCTGAGAGAACTCGCTGTCCATCTGGTTCCACTCCAGCCTGTATTCGGTGACGGCGGCTCCATTGCACGGAGGTTCGTCCCAGCTGACAAGCGCAGAATGAGGTGATCTGCAAACTACGTGCGGTTCCTGAGGAGAGTCTGGAGGACCCGCTCCGCTTGTGGCTTCCATCGGTTCTGACCAGGAGCCGCACTGCAGACAAGACGAAACAAACGAAAGAAAAGGTAAACGAGGTCGTCAAGCGTATGGATACTGACACTGCTTTCACTCCTCGTGAAGGACTCACCCCTGCCTTGTTGTAAGCGCGGACCTTGAAGAGGTAAGGCCTGCCGGGTTGCAATCCGGCTACGACGCAGTCAGTATCCCTTCCTCGGTAGGCGATACGCGTGGAGTCGTCCGGATTTGTGATGTCCACTTCATATTCGGCGACGGGGGCTCCACCGTCGTACTCTGGAGCAGCTAGAAAATGAAGGAGGTAAAGTTAAAAGTCAAGTTCTGCGACATGGAAATCGGAAAAGATTTCGCTGTGGAAGCAACTCACCCCATTTCAGGTGTACGGAAATAGCCTTTGCCTTGCCAAGTAACCGTGGAGGGCAGCACTTACCCGGACACACCGGTATCGTACTGACACTTCCAATTTCAGAGTACTGCAAAATACAAAGACATATGGATTTCCAGCATTTTCAAAACCCGTGCATCGGGAAACTAGAACTTACATCACTTTTACCGCCGGCTCCTTTACATGACACCCGCAATTTATACGTGGATCCAGGCACCAAATGGTCACAGTTGAATTCCAATTCCACTCCCTCGTATAGTTCAGAGAATCCTAAGCGAGGGAGAAGCAAGACCATCTCAGAAACATCGACACAAAATGCATTTTCGAACCTGTAAAAACAATCTTAAAACAACCGCATTCTCTTACCTTTTCCTGAATCCATTTCCAGCATGTACGCCGTGACGTTCGTGCCGCCATTGTCTTTAGGAGGATCTATGAAAACAAAAAATTAAAACATAATTTTTTTTATCATGCTCAGATTTTCCAAAAAGAAAAGAAAAAAAAAAGAAGTTTCAAAGTCATATTTACCCCAAGCTACTTTGAAACATTGCGAATGGGCTTTTCCCTTGAGCACTGGTCGACTAGGTGCTGTGGGCCGTTCCGGAAGCGTCCGGCAGGCGACAACGTCGCTCCAGCGGCTGGATCCTTCCTCGTTATTCGCACACAACTGAAAAAGACATAAGTGGAACAATTGCAAACAAAAATTTATACCAAGATTTATAAAAAAATCCTCTATCATAACAAAAACGCAATTCTTAATTTCTTAACGTAGGCTTTTTGTACTAAGTCGGCCATTGCACATCTACTATCATTGCCAAGTTCAGCTATTAAATGTGGTTAAATATGGGTTGCAATTGCTAGGTGGGCAGAGTTTGACACACATTAACTTTAATTACTTTACATGACTAAATATTTAACCATCGTTATCGTTAATCTCTTTAGAAATCAGCCATAATATTTAAAATAATAAAATATGCAATCTGTCATCTCGCTTATAAAATTCTTCGCACTGTTCATGGCTGTGAACATCACTGGGAAAAAGCCGGGGCCAACACTGGGATAAGGTCAGCAACCGCCGTTTCATGCCACAACGTATGAACAAGAAGTTTCACTTCGTGTTGGCAACGTCCACGGCATTTTAATGTCCGGGTTGAAAATAACCCTCAATACCGAAAACAAAGACGTAGTCCTACGTCAAAAAAAGCACCCACCCTAAATTTATATTCTTTGTTTCGTTTCAGACCGCAGCAAATGTGGCTTGCTTCGACTCCATTGTAAACAGGAAGAAATCCATGACCCTGGTTGAAAGAAACGTGGAATTATTAAGACACTACCGTTACTTAAACCATGTTAGAAAAAATCTCATAATTTCGAACACAAAAACTCACCGTGGTTGGTTCCTCCATTTGTATCGTGTACGTGTCGTCGTTTGGACGAGACTGCCAGACCAGGTGCAGCTTGTTGACGAAGGCTTCGTGCAATTGCGGAGGCGATGGCTGACTAGGGGCGCTGCCGCTGGTGGAGTAGCAGACGACATCTCCGAAACCGCTGTGGTGAGCATTTAAAAAAGGGGTAGGAGGAACATCACAGACAATCAGTACTTTGAATTGAGATCGACAAAGTCCAGAGAAGTCGACAAAAATCAACTGACCTTTTTCCGATGTCGTTGACGGCGGACAATCTAAACCTGTAGCAAGTCGACGCCATCAGTTTGGTCACTTTGAATTGCTTCTGAACTCCGCTGAACACTTCTTGAAACTGATTATCACCTCTGCCCTGTCGATAACAAAATCGGCAAAAAATTCTTAAGTTAAAAAAGACAAGCAGCTTAGTAACGAATACTTTGGATTAGTGGGCGTTCTACTGTACATGCAATTCAAACATTAATTAGTTTGGATTTTCTCTGGTGCAGGAAATTTTTTTATCAGCTAAATAAAATAGTTATACAACTTCGCAACACGATATAAAAATATAGCTACAAACCTCATCATATTCAAGAATATATGCTAATAGCTTAGAACCGTTATCAGCAACAGCCTGCAATTTAAAAAAATTAATAACACGTTAATAATATGCCAATAAGCATCCTCATAAATTCGCTTCTTGGTTAATATGAGGCCGACATAAACCAACTTACATTCCACTTGAGCGTTATTGACGTTTTGGTCCTGTTCACTAATTTGGGAGCGACAGGAACATCTGGTTCGCAGCTGAGCGTTTTCACTGTCACGGCTATATATATAAAAAAAAAAAAAAAAGTTCTCAACTTGGCACAAAACAAAAATTGTACTAAGTAAGTGTCAAAAAAACATTTTCTTACTTTCAGACGGGTTTCCTCTGAGGTCATCTAAAGTGGCCTGAATGCTGCAAAACCGAAAAGTCAAACGTCAAAACACGGTTTAAAGCGTGAAGGGTACTTTCGGGTTATATGGCATTTATCTCAGATAAGCAGTTACTTACCAAACAAAATACTCGCAGGCTGGTTTTAAGTCCGTTAACGTGTATTCCAGTTCGCCGTGACTAAATCAATAATAGAGAAAAAGACGGGCCATTTTCTACAGCGGTCCCAAGATTTTGATAACTCCGTACAAGACATAAAGAGTTGAAATAAAAACCTGGACACGACTATATTATATTTTCCATCCTTGGCTCGGTCAGACATGAGAACCTCATAGATGAACTCTGACTCCTGGAGTTCATATTCCTTATACTTGTTTTCCCCGTTTTCCGAAAACATGTCCGGTGGCTTCCACTGCAAGAAGGCACTTTTCTTCGTCACCTTTGAAACCTGAAAGATATGCAACAAAATGTAACGTTACACTTTTGTCTCAAACAAACGGATGGTTCCACTGGGTGTTTAATGATGGTTCAATGAGTACTTTCCTAGGGGACTTTAAAAACTGTCGAGATTCACATTCAGAACAGCCTCGCTCCTATATACTTACTTTATATTTTATTTTTAATATTTTGTATTGTTTTGGTAATTCATAATAGAAGTGAGGAGAGAAAGTAGCACGGCCAACCGCCAATTTTCAGAGGAACTATCATAGCATTTACCTGGAAGCAACTGCGGAAAATCACGAAAACCACAGTCAAGTAACTGACCCAGGTATCCCGAATGAAAGGCCGGTAGCATTATCACTACCCCACCTAGCTCGGTACAGACTACAGATTATAATTAGACGTCATTTTTTGGGTCATCAAAGGGTTGGTTTGATTTTGGAGCACTATTTAAATACAAATCTGTACCAAGTTTGTGCCATCTACTGGCAGAAACTAAAACTACCACGAAAAGCTGAATAACAAAAGCAGAGGTGTACGAAGAAATTAATTGGGGTCTACCATAGCAAGAAAAATCGATTAAGCTCATGCTTTGCATTTCAGAAGAAAGAAAAAAAATCTTATTTTTAAAGAACATAACGGTGGTTCGTTTTTCAAGGTAAGCAACAGATTTCAGAAATCTTGTCAGACGGGTGTGTCACCGTCTCAACTCTTCCTAGCATTTTTAATAATTTTAGCCATAATGTGAGACCAGTTTTGATGAGCGGGTTATATCATCGGCAAGGTTTTAAAATAACTGATGCCCTACATAATTTTTCCACTAGGAATATGCTTCAAAAAATAATACTGACCCAAAGTTACAATACCTGATGGGGTAAGTTTGGGGCAGAAATTGATGGCAATATCCCAGCACCTGTTAATCAGAGAGTAAATATGATGCCAAATTCGGAAAGAGGGAGGCTGATTCCATTTCACTTGCTCATCTTCAGGTCGTAATTATTGAACTGTTTTTCAGAATTAGCTTTGTAAGCCACATAAACATAAATCAAACCAAGGCGGAGAATTTTAATCTCAAAATGTAGATCTCCAAGCGTGAGAAAACCAGTTTAAAAGTGCTAATTAAGAGAGATAGATAAGAAAGAGGACACGAGATACCATACTAATCTCAATTAGAAAAAAATTGAAAAACGATCACATCTGAGTGTATCCAAAACTCACACTCCCTCTTTACATCATGTGAAGCGAGTGTCTGCCTAGCACACTACATAATGGTAACTGAACCATTTAATTAGGAAACTACCCTTATTTTGAGTGCTCTAACAGCTGCTAAAGACTGTGGGGGGGAGGGAGACGCCAAAAAAACAACAACAAAACCAACATGACAATTGTGACACATTCATGACTCCATATTTATAACCCTCTCATCTTAATTAAGACTGAATTCATGAGCCATAGTGTGATATAAATTCAGAGGTAGGTGCTTACCTTGAGCAGTTTAAAAATTCGGACGGGAGAGAAATATTTCCACAACATCACGCGATTAAAATTTAAATGGCGTTATTACTAATGCAAACGACACGTTCAAAATAAGATTAAGCGGAAGCCTCGAGACCTCAAGGGCAACAACAACATTAAATCGACTGATGAGCATGTCCACACTTTTCAATGCCACATCTAGAAGGGCGTTTCTGTCAATGCTTCGAAACATGATGCTTTAGGTGACTCAAAATTGCATTTAAGTAAAAAGTTTACTATGGGAAGGCAGTGAAAACATCGTTACTAGGCTAAGCAAAAACATTACCATAACCATGGCTCGATTTAGAGAACCTACGACATCTAAGGACCTAAATATAAGACGCGGATGCATGTTTGTCTTAGGTTATGGGCAAAATTAACGCTGTGGTTAGTGTGGTATAAGGTCCACACGTTGAATGATTGCTCCACCAGATTTTTGTAAGATTACACATTTTCCGTAACTGTCAGCAGACGAATAATTGCCTCTAATATCTATCAGACGAACACAATTTTGGATATCGTTAACTGACCTGAGGTGCACGAATGTTGGACAGCAGTTCCACAAGAATCTTGACGTCCTCCTCATCTGAAAAAAATCAACAACAACAAAAATATTAGCAATCGGTTGAGAGGACTGGAAAACATTAAAAAAAATTAAACATTCAGTTCTGCGGCAATCTAGGTTTTCAATCGCCTAAAAACCAATAATCTTTGCAGGAAACTACGTTAATTCGGGTACAACGGAGGATGAGGACGACAAAAGCCTCGGCACGGGTTGAACGACATCTGAGGAATTCTAATCATTTCCTGCACTTCTGTCTTTTACCCTTCACATTAAGCACATTTTATGAAGAATGTAGGGTTATGAATGGAACAAAAATGTCCTTAAAATCACTCAAAGTCATAACAGGTGCCCTTGACCCAAGTTTAACCCGTCTATTAAACAAACACTATTAAACGTTCACCCATGATGTCTAATAACTTATTCGAGCATTACATTTTCGTCTATCCGTATTTCATCAATTCTAAGATGCGCTCTATTATAATACATACATTAATTTAAGTATTGCAAACTGAAACATTTTATTATACATAACTAGTTCCTAGACATGTTTTTAAGGGGTAAAATAACTTGCAAAATGACGTGCAACTACACCATAAGAATTTTTTGAAAAACCTTGCCCCAAAAGCGTTTTAGCACAATACTTAGTCGACATAATTTGTATCGCACAACACGCACCAGGCCCTAGAAACTTAAATGAACGAAGCAATTTTGCGCGCATTCACAAACTGATTAACGCATTCATCATTTTGCCGTTGTGCCGTTAAATAATTAAACGAGCTGCTAACTGTGAATTCGTGAAGCCGCATTCTGTCACTTGCTGACATTGCTACCAACTCTCGAGTTCAAGTGCAGTCTTAACGACTAGTTAAAGACTTCATCAGATCGTTAAACATCAATAATATGAAATTAATGGATGCATGAAAGACAAACCCACTATACCGTATTCAGTTTTAGCATTGCTTTAATTATATATTCACCTTGTTGGTTATGATCCCCTTCATCCAATCCCGAGGTGCTTGTGTTGCGATCCTTGTACTTTTTAGTACTCGTGCCATTTTCTGGAAAACAAACAACATTTAGTCACGATACAAGTTCAAAGATACAATAAATTCATACAAATGTAAGGTATAAGCTACATAACAATTTCGATATTAACATTGTACTGACAATTCAGATAAATCTTTGAATTCTCCAAATTACACACACAAAAAAAACATTACTTTAGCCTTGTTAGCTTATGTTAAAACTGCAGTTACATTGCTGATAAAATTCCCTTACATTTTCATCCGTCAGATCAAGTTAAAAGAAAAAGTTTGGCATTAGCAAAAACATCAAGTTAAGCTTAAATTAAACAGCAGTTCAGTATTAATTAAAACAACAGCTTAACCTTAGCTGAAACACCAGTTATCTTTAGTAAAAAACATGAATGTAGCTTTAGTTAAAACAACAGTTGGGCTTTAGCTAAAATAGCAGTGAGTATTAGTTAACACCAAAACAGCAGTGAGTATTAGTTAACACCAAAACAGCAGTTAAATTACTTCAGTTAAAATTGCAGTTAATTTGTATACTTTACTTCCAAATTTTTTTGGAAGATTAAAAACGTCCTGTTTGAACTTACACATTTTGCTTTAAAACTGCAAAACATTTTCATAACTGCCAAAAACTGACGAAATGCCAAACAAAACAAAAAAACAAAACAAAAAAAATGACCTTCCCCGAGGGTCGTCCATCATCGCGTCATCGTCCCAGTTTGTAAAAAAATAAGGGGGAACAAATTAGGAAACGCGAGGACCCAGCAACAACAACAAACACAATTTTGGTTAGAATTTCCGCAACAAATCACGAAGAAGGAGGGTAAAAAAACAGATCCTTGAATCCGTTCAAAGAAGCCACCCAACGCAACACAAGCTGCATTATTCATCGGACAAATTGCAAAAAGTCAAAGCAAAAGATTAGCGAAATAACATATAAAAAACTGTTGATGATGAACCAAAAGACATTTTAAAAAAATTCCCCCATACGAGTCTGAATGAATGACTGAAAAAAAACAAAAAAAAAAAACGAAAAAATTGCAGCGTGGGATTAAAAAAAAAAAAGGACCATTTCGAGGTGAACAAACCCAGAGCCAAAACTGTCGATTTGGATGAGGCAGTCAGTCAAACGTCAGTCTTGTATAAAACAGAAACGAAAACTCTAAATAACAGCAGTTAAGTGTCCCTCACCTTTTTTGGGTGAAGTCGGAGGAGAGGTGTGGCAAACGATGTGATTTTCTCTTTGGCGAGCGTCCAACTTTCGCTTCAGTTTGTGAAACTGACGTTGGGTCCTTTCGTCTTTGTGCAATGGGTGCAGGGGTGGCGGTGAAGGACCTACAAGGTAAAAACGAAAGAAATGGGAGTAAAATTGACGTACAAAAAATCTAAAGTTAGGAAAACTTGGTCCATACAAGAAAGACGTCCTTAAGTCCTCAAGAGTGGGGTAGGGGGTCTGCTGGCATGTGTACAGGGTGAGGGGGAAATTATGGACGTCCACTAATGATGGTATTTTTCAGTTTTTGGTTTTTCTGTTTAATTGAACACCAGAAGAACTGTGGCCGTAGTACTATATGTACTTGAATTTTAAATCTTCGGGTAAGTCTGGAATTATGCTTAAAATTTGTGTTAAACACCAGATTTATGCTGGAATTTCCCAAGGAGGTCAAGAACTTCCGATAATCAGAAAAATCTGGTAAAAAATCGTGGAATTGGTAGCTAGAGGGGCGCTTTTTCATTCCATAGTGGCTTTGGTTCTGTTCACCGGAAAATTCAATGGAGTTTTCCGATAAACGGAAATTCCAGCAGAAACTACAGATTCTAGCTAGGATGAAATTTATTACGGAACCGCATCACATTTTTTAAAAGCGAACGCTCAAAATGATGTATATTCAAGGTCATGGTTAAATTTTTTTCCATTTCATAGTTGCTATGGTTATGCTCCTTAGTTCCATGGTTGCTAAGGTTACGTTTTTCTCGATTATAAGCCCTAACCAGTGTTTAATTTATGGATGGGATGCCGCATCTTCACCCCCTGCCATGACCAGACAAAGTCGTTAAATAGCAGAGGAGTGAAGTTTCTATTTAACCCTTTCCTCACCCCTTGACCTTTCGTCTGAAAATTAAGGGTCATTGGTA
Source organism: Julus scandinavius (assembly GCA_034696685.1). Lineage (NCBI taxonomy): Eukaryota > Metazoa > Arthropoda > Diplopoda > Julida > Julidae > Julus > Julus scandinavius. The sequence continues at coordinate 14,123 of JAQGAE010000579.1, read as the reverse complement.
AATTCAAAATAGGAAACAGTTCGCAGTTATCCGAATTTTGAAAAATAATCAGTCATATCATGGAACGTAAGTCGACAGTCACACAGTCACTAAAATACTGAGTCACCTGAGAATTACTTGGTAAAACGAGTGCTGGGAATGTTGGTGACAAACAACTTACCTTGGTGGTGGTTATTGCACTGGTGGGGGTGAGAGGGCCCGTGGAGAGGGTGGGTGAGATGGGGTGGAGGGGGCGGGTGGTGAGGGTGGTACTGCGGGTGATTGTGCGGGTTGTACGCCGGGTGGTACGTGTAGTAGGGGGCACTCGTCGGGCCCGTGCTGGGGGCTGGTCCTGTGGCCTGGAAATGAAAAAAACATAAAAAATTAACAACAGCTAATCATGGAGGAGGATTTAACCGGAGTTAACTCAAGTAGGATAATTTTCCTGAAATTAACTCGTGTTAAATGCAACTGGCAGAATGGTCTCTGTTAAATACTGGGGGTGTGGAGCCTCGAAGAAACGCCCGCCCCAAGTCAATGTTAATGGACGAGGCGAAAGGAGAAACATATCAGTCAACAGTCTGATCGTTTTCGTAAACATTTCAAGTTTCGCAGACTAAACTATTTGGAAACATTTGAAACATTGGTGTTGTTACCACAAACAAACTATAGAAAGAAACGCACACATGACACGTCAAGTCAACGATCAAAAGAAAAAATGGGTGCCGGTCCGTCATCTTGTTGAACCAAATCGTTCCAAACTGTTACCACTGAGCTGAAATGGCCGAAATGGGTACGTTTTGTCGCTTTAGAAAATCTCGTGGTGAATATCAGAAATTCGCCAAATTTTGGGTAAAATTTTACCAAATATAGAACGTAACTCCTGTTAAATTTGGTTGCATCTGAATAAAGGCACATGCACAACTAAACCTGGGATTCTTGTTCTAGTAGGTCAAGGTTTTGCCACGTTTCTTTAAAACTGAGTGCCGTCTTTAAAATTGCAATGCACTACCACGAAACTTGAAAGTAAGAAAGGTGAGAAAAGTGTAAAAAAAAACCCCGATGAAATTGCAGGAATTCCGTTTTATATAATATCCTGATCTCTCTTATTTGCTTTTTCAAGATTGCGGGTGTCTTCTGTGAAAACCTCAGTAAATGGGAAATACTTGACAGTGTTGGGCAGTAATTGGGTACATTGAATGAATTTGAGTTACGAGAAATAGAGTACCAAAACTAAGTACAAAAAGTTAAATGTACTCAAAACGTACGAGTACAATGCACTCAATTACAAAAATTACTCACTGACACAATAGGTGATTACAGATATCTTTGAGTGTTAACGTAATCTGAAATTATGAGTGCCAATGCTGACGAGTATGAATGGAAATACTTTGAAGAAAATAACTGTGCAAGTGTGCTTATTTGCAAAACAAGTTAAATAACGAAACTTGACTGCATGACAACAACAACTTCAAAACAAAAAACAAAAACAGAAAAAACCGAACCCTCCATACCGAGATCGACATGTAATCGCAATGAACCAGATCCGCATTCCAAGTGAATGGACACGTATACAAAGCGCAATAGCGAGCGAATACAATCGAGGCGCATGCAATAGCGAGGCATGTACAATTAAAACTTGTACCTGCTGCTGAACTTCTGGATCAACAAATTCAACGGTTTCTTTGCCCTCATTTGCAGTTGCCATGACCGTCGTCGTCGTCGTCCTCAATGTGCTTTACTGGGATTTTTACCTTGGACGGGTCATCCGAAATGAACCGAAAAAGACCATTTTTTTTGTTAGTTAATTAACCGAAATTTCGTGTTGGATTTCCAGCGTCTGTCTACCTACTGTACAGTATTTCCAGAAACACACGTCACAAACACCGTATCGAAACGTGGCGCTACGTAACCATAAAGATTACACAAAACCTTAAAAACACCTGATCAAACAGGCGAAAGTGATAAAACACGGTAAGTGCTGCTCTCATCACGATGCGGCTAAAGGAAGAGACACCAACTTCGTTATTATTCCAACAATAGCCAACCGTGATCACGAAATGGATTTCAACTTGGTTAAAATGCGACTTTTAGCTAGGTTAAAATCCATTCCGTGACCAAAATTGAACCTCAAAATTTGAATATCTTTAGGAATCACCTTATTAAAACTAGGTTTAACTAACTTACATAATGATGTTACATAAAGATCTTAGCTAACATATAACTCCCGTTCCAACAATAGCTAAATTAAATGGATTTCAGCCAGAATTCAAAATAATCGGTTGAAATGTGCACGTGCGCATGCGCTCTAGCTTCGTGACATGTGGTTTCAACTGTTTTTCAACCAAATTTGTTTTAAACCACGTTGAAATCCATTCCGTAACATCAGTTATTGTTAAAAAATTGTTTTAAATTTAAATTTTAAGATATTTTTTAAATGTACGTATTAGAGGAACATTGAAAGTTTAAAAACTTCATTGTTCCTCTATTTAAACCTTCAGTAATAATTTCCAACATGAAAAATGCTCGTTTAAAACTACGTTTAGAAAGTATTCTCAAATGGATATATTCAATAAAAGTGTGGGAATATTTCAATCTTCCACACAAAGGAGCAGCTATAAAAGTTATTTCCCAAACGAGTAGTAACAATTAAGTGGGATTTTTTCTTAAACTGGGAGGGGGGGGGGGGGGGTTAATAATTAACGAAATAATTTTTAAAGATGGTTGGCTAATTAAAAGAGCAATTAATACGCTTTATCTAAGTTATTGCCGAAACAGGAAGGAAAGATAAATCATGTTTTCATCGAGGTTGGAATACAAAACGATGAACACAAATAAAAGAGGAAATTTTTTATTTATGCATAAATCATTTTTTATGCTCCAAACCAGTAAAACCTAGGTAAAGATGTCTAAATCGCTACTGACGTAGGATCATTCTCCTGAAATGATTGGGTACGACCCCCCCCTTCCCCTACAATATGGCATTTATTATCTGACTGTAGGGCACTGAGTTGAATTGAATGTTTGCCCACGTATGGAGTTTTTGTCCTTAAATAATCATTTTTTTTAATGGAAAAACATTTGTAAGATTCTGAAACTTGCAATTTTACAAATAAATATTGTTATATACTAAGAATATTCAACATGCTATAGAAATATTTTATAGGATATGAAATATATATTTAAAACTATTTATACCAAAATAAAGGCCACATTTTGTGCAATGCGCATTTCAATACAACGTTCTTGATACGGCTTTTCCATATAGTAAATTGATGAATCATGTTTTCAATTTTTATTCTTAATTATAATATACGCGTTTTACTAAAAAAAACTATTCTTGGAATTTCAGTAGTACAGTGAATGGATAACAACAAAAAAGGAGGTTCGGCATTTTGCAGACATTAGTCATTCGAGCCTGTTTTAGAGGAAGACGAAAAATGTTTTAGAAACGAAATTTCCTGAAAGAGGCAGGTGTGGACTCATTTGAAAACCAAAAAGACTATTTGTCAAATCTAAAACACAGGCATTTTCTCATACGTGAGGAAGGGTTGAACCCTCTTCACCTGACCTCCATATTTTAAACATGCATAAAGGAACCAGCTGACGACGAATACAACCATTTAAAAAAAATTCTTATAACAAATTCATTATTTGTTAGAAAAAACATGACCTAAGCGTATTCAAAATTGAAATCACTACTTAATCAGTCCACTCTTAAAATATCACATTCTCAAATGTGAATATGTTAAATTGGCTAAATTTGCAATAATGATCGAACCATTTTTGTATGGGACAAAAATGTTTCAAATGTAGAAAACAGAACACTTTTTAAAACGAAAAATGCATACTTTTCGAAATTTGTCTAAATTATTTGAGAACTTAACAACACATTCAGGACAAGTTTAAAATATCGAAAATATGTAATTTATTTTGTTTTATTTTGACATTTAGGACAGAACATTATTAAAATCGCTGAAAAAGTTTTCATCTTTCATCTTGAAAATGTGTCATCTGCAAGTTTTCTACGTATAAAACATGTTTTAGCATTTTTGTTCTGAATGCTGAATGCCCTACAAAAATATTAAATTATTTGAATGTCGAAAATATGTGAAAGACATTATAAAAAATGTAAAATGACTCATTAAAAAAAAAAAATTCAAAATCTTTTAATTATTTTATGACATTAGGGACAAACTATCACATACCATTTTATATGTTGACAGCATTATTCATTAATTTTGTCTTCCAGTAAGGAAAAAAATAATCCTAAATGTCGAAAATAGGTCATATTTGTTTCAAAAGAGAAGAGGAAATGTATTTACACGTTAAAGGTACAGAAAAAATCAATGGCGCGTTGTTACCTCAACAGTTGGTTTGCTTAATTAGACGCCATTTAATCGTAATTCAACCTGGGAAGATTGATGTATACATCATCAAGAGTGGCCAACACAACTTCCGTTTCAAGTTAGTATAAAAGCAAAAAAACAAAGATCTCATCTAGCCTGCCTGTTCTGTGATTTACAACACCCTCTTCTACCCTTCATAACATACAAACAAAGAAACTTCATTAAAGATACGCTCCCATGTGGGTAAATACGTGGATTTAGCTGAGAAATGCCAAATATGGACATCAGAAATTGGACACATACGTGTCATTTTAGTGTATAATGAATCGTTTACTAAACTTGATGTATGAAGCCCTTAGTTCAATGGTAACATTTTTTCCGTTCCATGCATGGTTGCTATATATATTGTTATGCCTTGAGTAGATTGCATGGTCGCATTGATGTGCCCATATACTGGATGACCTTTCATCCGAATACATAACCATATATTGTACTGGGAAAATCGTACTCGTAAGAAGGAGTACTGAGTATACCATTGCAGAATGTGCGGAAAATGTAAAGAAAACTGGCTATACGCAACTCTGGTTCGCCCTATGTTGGAATATTGTACTCCTATTTGGAACCATCACAGGATGGTTCATATTCAGGACATAGAGATGGTCCAGGGTAGGGCAGCCAGATTTGTTAACGGGCAATTACTAACATTCCGCGAGTGTGACAGAAATGCTCCACTTTCTAAATGGGGAGACGTTGAAGTTCAGACGCGAAAAGTTATCTATGAGGTCATTCAAACGTGTTATTTTTTCTTGTAATTCACATCTTGTTTCCCATATTTTAACACCTAACGACCGCTATAGCAGTAGACAATCACTCAAATCCTTTGACGGAACTTCGTGCCAAGAAGGATGCTTACTAATGGTCCTTTTTGCATGCGTTTAGACGATGGAATTAGACGATGAGCTTTCCTGGCGAAAGCACATGGGCATTTTTATGCAGATTTAGTCAAACTTCAATTTAACAATGATGTCTAAGTCGCTACTGACGTAGGAGCATTCTCCTGAAATGATTGGGTACGACTTCCCCCCTACCATGGCATTTATTTGCTGACTGTATTGTATGTAGTGAGTTGAATTGAATTGAATCAGTGGAATAGTATAAGCATGTGAAATGAGTAATCAGACTTGTGCAAATGCGTACTCATGAGCAGAACTACGGATTATGATTATAAGGCATAAGAGCGTAAGAATGTCCTTAAAAACATAACATAATACGAATTGCGTGACCTAGGAATTTCTCACGAAAAGTATTTCATACTTATCAAAGTACATGTACGAGTCACTGAAATTAACTTCGAAATATGAGAACAGGATTTCTTCCATTGAACCATAAACATGTCTCTTCCAAAACACCCAAAATTGTGTCCCCATATCCTACAATCCGGGCCTCGCAAACGCTTAGTACACAAATAACGTTCCACTGAACAGGTGGTTACTCATTATCATCATCATCCTTGGTGGCTTCTAACCTACATTGATGATTGTGATTAAAGGAATGTCCACACAATTCGTCACCAGGTGTCATTGCCTCCACCCGAAGGGAAAAGGGGTTCTGGCCCCACGTTCGTACCTCCCGTAAATTTTCGTATGTGGGTTAATTGGGGGTTTCGGACATGTATACGAGGGGCCCCAGTGGCCTGCAAACGAACAATGTATCATATTTTATTTTCTAGAGTGTATACTCACGTAAGTGGGGCCCATGGGGACGGCCATTGGCGGTTGCGGTGAAAGGATGACGTGACGTAGGGTCCCGTTTTCGTCCACAATCTGCTGTACCATGTGACCTGGAGGAACTTGTACGGGCATCGGGATCGGAGGACTGGAGTTGTTGGATACCATCCGGACAGTGGCGGGACCTAATAAAAAATACAACAAAAACTCATTACATATACATAGGAATATAATACAAGTAGGGGAGCCGGGGGCGCATGACGTGAATTAATGCTAACAAATCTTCTGTAAAATATTAACGCTTGAAAAATGTTTATGGAATGTCTCATTTTACCCCGCTCCTTGGAGGACATTTTAAGTGAGACAATTTAGGAATTTCATGCTAAAATCGTTCAAATTTTGAATTTTTCTAAACTATTTTCGACTGATTTTCATTCATTTAGCATCTTGTATGTTAGACATATACAATAATACAACAATCTTAAAAACTGACTACAATTACAAAAATGTCAATTCAAAGCTTGTTAAGTGAATGCGTCTCAACATTGCCACAAATTAGTTGTCTCAGTTTACCCCACATGGAGAATTCCCACAGATTTTTGACTTGCATTAAATGCAATTATATTTAACTAAAACGATATGTTTCTATTTATTTAGCAATAAAAGATGCATCAAATAGCAACAGGTAAAAATATCTGCAACAAAATATTCAGGCCACAATCATTTATCTAAGAAAATAAAATGTCATTTTACGACACAAAAACAATTCCACAAAGGTACACTATCTGTATGCAACACAAGTTGGCATATAGTAGTAAGTAAAGGTATATTTTAGATTAAATCTCAAGCTAAAATCCACAATAGGTTTATTTATTTATGAATTACACTCAAAGAGTTAATATTGTCACTGACTCACCTTACCCCATCACTTAATGCTACCCAGTCTCCCTCCATAGATGACAATATCATGCAGAAATTGGACAAATAATCTATAATATTTATATTTCAAATACTAGAATATAATGATAAATACATAACCAGTTTGAATGTCCAAATATGAACATTATAGCGTTTAATTTCTGTTCCTACTATGTTTGCAAAATTTGTATATGAGCATAGAAGTTTTCAAACATATGGAGGGAACACGTAAGTATAATGAAAATACCAAAAATTGTTTCTATAGAAAAATCCTTCAAAGCCATTCCGGCTTTTTGTCTTCATGTTTTTTTTTAAAAAAAGCTACATTTTTTAATTACTGAAGGTGTTGATATGGCGTTAACAAGTTGAACACGTCGTCTGTTCGTCACAAATGAACGACAATGTCATAACAATACATGAAACGAAAATCTCATGTTGAGACAATGAGTGTGAGCATAACATGCTCGCAACGCCCACTGGTGTCACTTACCTATAATTGCCACATACTGACAAACATTATTTAGCGTCTGCACGAACTATAGTATTTAAGTTTAGCCAATTTCGCCATAACCCCGCCTCACGTTGAGTCTGTTGATTTTTTTTAGACGCTGATTTGCTTAGTTTTTCAGATCAAAACTTGGTTCAAAATCCGCCGTCAATCTTTCGGGATTACTTCAGACTCGCTTTAACCAAGCAGTTGGCCTGTCAAACCATTGGATAGACACAACGCGATAACATGGGCTACATATCAAGATTCGCGAAATCAACAATTTCAATTTGTTTCAACCTTGTATATAATCACACAACCATCAAAGCAATAACAATAATAATAATCCTTAGCCTAGAGAATTGGGTTATTTTATCGTGCTACTCGAAATTTGCAGATTAGACTGATGACTAAATCGTCTCACTTTTCAGATTCAATCACTCGAAAATCTATCTTTTTTTTTTGGTACAAATACAGCCTTTGACAATATTATTAGGCACCCAGAAATATTTACTGAATGACTCGATAACATAGTGGCAGCTAACTGTTTTGGTTCTTGGTGACGGTCTCACAGTGATTCTCGTACTAAAGAGATCGAGGTCTGCTCTGCATGGCGCTTGTCTTCCGTTTTCGTCTGCTTCCAGGCAAGGATTTCAGTGGTGTTATCGAATCGTTTTAATGCAGTTTGCACGGCACAACGTGAATCCTTCATTCGTGTCGATGCTTGCATTTGGGACCACCCTTCCGAGAATCGCAGCTGCAGAAGGATTTGTGCACGTTCAGAACTTCAGACTCACACAATTGTATGTAACAAAATGTGATGCAAATATCAGTGGAGTTGAAATATACGTGTCTGTATTGGCTAAAGGCAAAATAGGAATTTCCATGTTTTTGGATTATTGCATAATTTTCATAATAAATATAATAAACATAGCATTTCAATTGGTTAAATCTTTCTGCATGGTCAGTAGAGAAATTACAACACACTGAAAACACAAAATGTGCAAAAAAGCACACCAAATGTGTGAAAAAGTTGCGCACATGTGTTTTGACTGTGCTTTGCACTCTTAAATGCGTAAAATTACCTATTTTTATATGCAATATAACACATTTAAATGTAAAAATGCACATACTGCGTGTTTTGAAAATACACTACTGTGCAGCATAACACACTGCTATTCAGTGTGTTATTTTGACATTCAAATGTGTTATATTGCATTATAAAAATAGGTAATTTTACACATTTATGTGCGTGCAACTTTTCAACACATTTGGTGTGCCTTTTTGCACATTTTGAGTTTTTAGTGCAGATGAGGTTAATGCCTAATCGTATTCCATTTAAAAATATTCATGAAAATCATCGGTGCCCAATAATTTTGTCTGGCCTATTTCTGCAACACGAGGGCTAAACACCAATGCCAGGGAATCAGTAGGGATATTTAGCATCAAAATCAGTATTAAAACAAAGTATCGATATAGACTAAAGTATGTGTTGAAGTTAAAATAAGGCGAAATGTGTGGTGGTGCATTTTCTCTCGTAAATGGAAAACATGCCAACCTGAATACTTTCTGGGTGGTGTTCAACTCGCTGTCAAGTATAAAGGGAATTATATTAACAAAAACACTCTTTAAATGACCATTTCACAAAAATTGTTGGTGCAGCGAACCAAGGCCTTAGATTCATTCAACGCATATTTCGAGAATTTGCGGAAAATGTAAAGGAACTTGATACACAACTTGCCCTTGTTGGAATATTGTGCTCCTATTTGGAACCCTCATAGGATGGTTCATATTCAGGATATAAATGGTCCAGCATATGACAGTCGTCAGATTTGTTAAGGGCAATTACCCACATTCCGTGAGTGTGACAGAAATGCTCCACTTTTTAAATTGGGAGACTCGTTGAGGTCCAGGCGCAAATCTTATCTATGGGGTTATTCAAAAGTTTTAATCTTTCTTGTAATTCACATCTTGTTTCCCCATATATCACCGCCTAGCGACCACTATAGGACTAGACAATCACTCAAATCCGTTGACCGAACTTCTTGCAAAGACTGTCCTTCATGCTTTATAGACGAGGGAATAGCCTTCCTGGCAAATGTCCAGATTTAGTAGAAATTCTATCTAACAATGACCAAGCTATAGGTGGGGTAGTACAGCAGTGGTACCGCTTTCGGCCTTTCATTCCGAAGACCTGTATTCTTTTCTCGGGTATATTACCATGGCTGTTGTTTTCCTGGTTTTCCACAGCTGTTTTGAGGCAAATGCTATGATAGTTCCTCTAAAAATCGACCGCGACCGTGATCCTCCCTCTGTTTTCATCTATTCATTGAAAACTCAAAATGTGCAAAAAAAGCACACCAAATGTGTAAAAAAGTTGCGCACACAGAAATGTGTAAAATTACCTATTTTTATATGCAATATAACACATTTGAATGTCAAAAATGCACATAGTGTGTGTTTTTAAAGCACTACTGTGCAGAATAACACACTGCTATTTAGTGTGTTATTTTGACATTCAAATGTGTTATATTGCATATAAAAATAGATAATTTTACACATTTGGTGTGCTTTTTTGCACATTTTGAGTTTTCAGTGTTGTAAATTACCAAACAATACAAAATACTCCCAATTCGCAACTGACGTATAGGGTAAAAATTCACAATATTTTGGAAAATTTGACAAAAATAGTTTCAGATGTCTTTCAACGCTGCTTCTTCATATGATAATCAACGAATTCATTTATGGCGTTTTCTCTAACTTAATTATGGGAAAATGCCATGGAAAAAAACTAATTTTTCACAAAACTATATATATAGTGTAAAATATAACAAACAAATACTGCATATCACCTACAATGTATTATTGTTAGTTGATTAAAAACATACGGCGCAAACATTTTTATCAGTGCAAAATACCTTTTAACTATAATTTCAAAACTCAATTTCAAAGCCGCATGGTTTAATTTCTTAAATAATTTAATATATTTAACAAAGAACTACGAACCAATTTAGTAAAGCTATATGACTTTCAAACACAAAGCCGCAGACAAAACAAAACTGATGGCTCCATAAGGGGATTTTCCCTGTTGAATAAGGAAATGAAACTAGAGAGGCTAGACAGAAAACCTTTCTGAAACCTTAGGATACTTTGTATCGATATTCATGTTCAAGTATATGCATGGTTAGAATATCGAAAGCAAAATATCGAGTACTAAAATATATAGTGTAAAGGACTGCGTGTGTGCAAAAAGCCTTACTATGGACTTATCTATGACCAAGTTTGTGAGCCACTCGACTCGTTTTACCTCAATAAAAAAACGAAGAAAACCAGCCATGTTTTTTGTAGCAATCTCAATGAACTCGTGATGAAAATGTTATTTTTTGCTGCCTTTCCTCGCTCTTTCACGAAAATGCATTAGATGTGTATGAAAGCATACGTCATGGCTAGCCAAACAGAAAACTGTTCGTAGAATGAACAATGTCATTGGCATCGAGGTGGAGAATAAAAAAAAAACGCCAAGCGGCTAACATTACGTGCACTGGAGGCAAACTTTAAGACATTTTATCCTTTCGTGAAAAGGATAAAATGTCCATTTCACCAACTATTTTTCCTCCATCAATTAGCCTTCTAAAAAAATTACGGAATGCACACACAAGAAACATATTCACGGACGTTGAACACGCCCCATATCAGACGGTCTTTATGGTCTGTTTACGAGGATGGTTTAGTAAACAAAATGACCCATTGGCAAGAAAAGCTATTTGTTTATGGGGTACATTGAACGTCAAGATTACCTAAACACCCCAAATGAAAAAAAGCTTTAATCCCGGATCCGGGTCGCTTAGAAACCATTTTAAAACGTATATATGACATTGGAATTCTTAAACATCATCGTATCCAACCCACATAACGTGGTTTTGGCTCATGATGCATGCCCACAAAGACCCAAGAAATGTGTCATGAAATAACTGATACATATATATAGGAGGAAATTGAATACAGTGTTGTTTTAGGGACGTCTATGTTTCAAAAGTATAAGTATATATGTATTATAGTGTTAACGTATGTATATTGGAAAATGCATCAGGAAAATATATGGGGAATACTGGGGAGCATTGAGACATTTTTACTAAAACATTTTTTGCACATTCACTATAATGCTCCTATTGATCTAAAAATGTAAGGATATGTGGTTTAAGCAAGTGGCTGTGGATGCACATTTTATGAAGCGAATTCTATCAAATCTTCTGCAAAACTTCAGCCATCGAAATGTTTTTGCGGAATGTCTCCTTTTACCCCACTTCTGGGATAAAGTGAGACACTTAATTAGACAAAATAATGACGAAAAATGAAAATTGTTATAAATATAATTATATAAATGTTTGCAGAAAAATTGCATTTCTAAAACAGAAAAATAGTACTTTTGATTACAGAAAAATTTCAGAACCATTCAAATGTTTTAAATATTTTTTATAAAAAAATAGGTGAAAAAATATATCAAATATATACAAAAATTATATACGATAAATGGGACAAAATAATATATAATTTATATATTTTTTAGTTTATATAATATTTACAAATTGTAATATGTATAAATTTTTCATAAAAAAAGCATGTTTATGGGAAGTGAACCTTCGACCTTCTACTTGCCAGCAAAACACCATATCGTCTAAGCTATTTATATTTCTTGCAAAAATATTGTTAAAATGTTGATTGGCTGTTGGACATAGCTCTATATAGTCAGATATTGTATGGAAAAAGCCATATATGGCCCAAATACATATGTGGTAAGACATATAAAGCCCCTATATATGGAAAGACATTTAGCCCAAATAGGGGGAAAAGCCATACATGGCACATATATAAAAAAGCCATACATGGTCCATATATGTGGAAAGTCATATATGGGATAAGCCATATATAATGTCCATATATGGGAAAAGCCGTAAATGGCGATTTATAAAAAAAAATATAAAAAAATATATCACGAAAAATATATAATTGGATATATATATATAGTTTATACAAAATATATACGATATATGGGACAATATATAAAAAATATATTTTTTGGAATATAAAATATATAAAACATTTGAATGTGGGTTTTGCCAATTTGGTTTAAAATTTTTTAAATTTCTTGGATTTCGGGGGGAATCTATCCCTAAGATCACTATGTATATGAAGTAGGCTACTGTACCGGTTCTATAGGATCCAATTTCGGGTATGGATATGAAAACTGGAAGACAAATATTGCTATTTCAAATTTAATCCAATATATATATATATATCTTCACAGTCAGCAAATATGGATATATATCCACACATGTACATCCATATTCCGTACATGGTCCATGTATGGTTTGTTCGATTTGTTCCACAAGGGTAAATCCTCGTCAACGCTTTGCAAAAGTTAATGGATCAAGCAACCCCGTTTATAACGGCACCTACTGTATATGCAAACATGTCATCCAGCCATGTGTTTTCCTTAGCTTAGTATCGATACAAAATGGGATGTATTTTTATATACATTCTTCGCAGATAAAATACTTAAAAATAGCGTTGAGATGGAGCAGCCGCCATCTTGGATAGCCATATCGTAAATGGGAGTTTTGCCAAATACATATATATATTATTTTTCCAAGTAGCTTTTTTATATTGAAGCTCGTACAATTTTAAAAAGGTTATTAACATGAATGTGTGGGAGGCCAACACTCGACGTTCAATTAGATTTTCACACGCAAAAACGATTTAAAATTTGAGTAAAAAGAACAGAAAATTACTTAGTTTAATATGCAAATTAAGCGGTTGAAAAAAACTAACGCACCCATATCTACTGTACGTGAGCAATTTCCAAGTTACCGAAGCACCAGCCTTAAAACACACGATGATCAAATGATGAAAATGCAAGTTATATAAGGAGATGCATGTCATTATGTCCCATGCACAAGTATGGCCCTATATAGCAATATGTGGCATAGTTCATACATGTCCATATCATACAGAATGTCAGAGTACATGATATTTTCCGTCCATCACTGAAAGCATAGCCATAGAACGCATTATCCTTATATACCAAGGTTTTTAACCGGTGTGCCACCAAGGGTCCCTAAGTGTTGTTTGGTTGTTTAATTAAGGTTTAAGGATCCAAAAGCAACTAATGCTTAAGAGGGCCCAACCAGTAGTGGGTTAATCCTTCAATCCTTTGTTCCACAAAGAGTCCCTAAGTTTGTCGTGGAGCTTGTAGGAGAGTCGACATATTAGTATTCAAAAATGATTTTATGAAAACGATATTATCACCAGTGGATAAACTGCAAAGACAGTGCACGAACTTGAATGTGCCATATACAGCTTTCAGCTTGGAAATCTAATGTTTTCTTATTTGCTTATCTAAATGTTCCTACAAATGTTCAATTGGGTTTAAGTCTGGGGATTGGGGAGGGTGGTCAAGTATTTTTGGAACTATATAAAGCAGCCACTCCATCACAAGCTTGGATTTGTGCTTGGGATCATTGTCTTGTTGGAATCTCCAAATTGGATCCAACCTTAAATGGACAACTGATGGCAATAAATTTCTTCCTAGAATGTCAAGGTAGTCTTCTTTTTTCATTCTTGACTCCACAAACACCAAATTGCCCACTCCAGAGGATGACATGC